>JAIGNY010001139.1:1627500-1745000 GCA_020152595.1 Chiridota heheva
AGAGAGAGAGAGAGAGAGAGAGAGAGAGAGAGAGAGAGATATATATATATATATATATATATATATATATATATATATATATATATATATATATATATATATATATATATATATTATTGATTTATATATATAAATCCACCAAGTTTTGTATATATAAATCAAAGTATAGAAATGAAATTCTTATGATGATTGAAGTTTAAAAAGTACTTAAACATTATTTTGAAAATTTAAAGTTCTGCATCCATGCCGAATAATCTTGATTATTTTTGGAAAGGTATTTTCTCTTGACTTTTAGCTTGTTTGCATGTTGTGAATTATCTATTGCGCAAAAATGTTGTGCCTTTGTATTATTCATTGTTATATGAGCTGAGCAAATAAATATCATGCAAAAAAATAAAACATATGAATATCAGAAAAACAAAAATACATTTTAAAAGAAGAATGCAATAAATTGTTAATGATTAGATGGTGTTAAACATAAACTGGGAAGCTGTAATTAAACGACCCCAGTTGATATCTTTGTATATCAAAAATATAACTGTTTGGTATATGAGCAAGATAAATCAATCTCGTAATCAGGCGAAAAGCTTGTCAAGGTAAGTATCGACATTTCCCCAAAAAATGTTACAGTAACATATATGTGATAGTACAATGGAGTATCAGGGAACAAAATTATTTGATCTTATTTAAAATATCACGGTCTTAGAAAGTTTAAAACATGATTTCGTAATAAGAATATCCCGTATTAAGACGGAGACAATGTATAAACCGAGCAAATTCGTGTTATGCACTCTAACAAAAATGTCAATCATTACATCAGCTGATCAATATGTGTTTGTATTTACGTTGTCAGGTTGTGAAGGATGAAAAGTCATGAAGTTATTTGTATTCACACTTAAGGATATTTTGTTGTTCGCTTTAAACACACATTACCAAGTTCATCATTAAAACATCATCAAGGTCTTTGTGCTTATAACCCATATTATTGTCATCAACAAAGAGAGTAATAAGTTATATCATTGAACTCTTAAAGGTGTATGTACATGCAGTGGCAGCCTTATCTAAATTGATTTAAAATCCACTGAATATTTCATCAAAATCGGTTGGAAATTGACCATTTTACAGCTTTTTAAAGATTTTTGTGCAAATGTGGGCAAATATGCTTATTTTTGTATTACTCTTGTGGTGTATGAAAGGGACATAGTCTCTATTTTCTTATGTAAATCCACTGCTTTCTAACCCTCTGCCATTACTCTTGGAATAAGGGAGGATAATTATGATTAGGTTATTTGATCTTTACCATACCCCAACTAACCTCAAACTGGAGAAGACATTTTTAACATTTTCAAAGTCTGAAATTAAGGGAAGAAATATGACAAACAAAATGACAAAAGCATTGTGAGGTGTTTTCCTATTCATCAGTCCATACATCACATTTTTTCAATATATAAACAAAAATGTAAAACTTTCTCATAACTTTAAAACTACACATGCTATATTCAAAATTCAAATACCATTACACCCAGAATTCAATGCTCGTTTCGATACGTTGTTGACCTTTGTACCTGTCCATAGAAATAGTTTACTGGCAGACTGTCAAACGTTTTTGACAAGTCAAGAAATACTCTTAAGTGAATTTTCCTTATTGTTAAAACCATCAACTATATTTTGTACAACATCAAGAAAGAGCTGCGTATATTGAGTCTCCTTTACGCTGTTGGCTGTCACAGAAACCATATATACTGCTTGCATGGCATTAAAAACATTATTCTTTTCAAAACAAATGAGTAGATTAAAAATAATATTTCAACTATTTAGTGTACAACATCAAGAGCTGCGTATACATGGTATATTGAGTCTCCTTAACGTTGTTGCCTGTTACAGAAACCATATATTATGCTTGCATGGCCTTAAAAACATTATTTTCAAAACAAATAAGTTGATTGAAAATTATTTGTCCTAATTTTGTGAAAGAGAAGACAAAACAGAGCGATAACTAAAAACAACAGTTGGGCCATAAGCTTTAAACGTTGGTGTTTATTCTTGCAAATTTAGCTTGTGAAGAAAAATTACAATTTTTAATTGATAACTTGAATTGAAAATATAACTTGCTAAGTAAGAGGCTCTGCCATTGAAGCATAATTAGATTATAACACCCTTACTGAAGTATCATGGAGGCTAGCTGCAGAACCTATTTTCAAATTATTTGGGGGAAATTTGAATTGCATAATAACTTTTCCCCACAAGTATCTATCAATCATTTAATCTGTTTACTTTTGCGCAGTTTCTCTTCAGAAAAAATGGGCAAAATATATCAAGCTTAAACCGTGACTCAATCAGAACATGAATTATATTCGATCAACTGTTGATCAATACAAAATATACTTTTACAAAAAATCAGCTGCATATAATGTATTGTTTTGCTATAGCCTACATTCTTCTTCTATTGATTTCACGCAATGTTTTGTTTTGTTTGTTTTTCTTAAAAATGAATATCGCAGAGATTTCGTTGACTTTCACTTTATCATATTTTGACGGCGCACACCGAGAATCGTTCAGAATTATATATCTATTATGTTTTGGTTGCTTAAAAAGTTTTAAAAAATAATTTGTATTTTCCTCTATCAGGCAGCATGTGTACTACCGTTATTTCTACATACCATCGCTTGGCCACATACGTCCGTGTTATTATGAAATGATGAAAAATTGATTTTCTCTTAATATTTCTTCATGCATGTTGTGTTACGCGATATATTTCACTTCTTTCTCCTTGGTCTTATGCAAATTTGAACAAATGAAAATGTTGTAATGATTAGTTCTGTGTATGCGTAGTCAGATAAACATCTAAGTGCTAACCGTAGTATACGCTACAGAGTGAGAATTGCTTGTTGCCATATTATGCGCATTTGGGAGGAGAGGGGGATATGTTTCCCATTTATTTTCACAGCAATAGTTTTTGAATACACCTTTTACCTCTTTGCATCAATGTCGGAAAAATATGGGTCCCACTTTGTTACCTCTTTTGGCCCCTTCGGATTCTGCACCCAAGAATCACATTATTTCCTTAATGGACCAGCCCAGATTCCTATATGGGTAACATCTGGGCCCCAGGTGAGCATCATGTGGCATGGGCAAAAATATGGGGTCCATCTATATACCCCATATGGCCCCTTAGGATTCTGCGCCCAAGAATCTTATGGGACCCATATGGACCAGCCCAGATGCCCATGTGGTTTACATCTGTGGCCCAGGTGGGCATAATATGGGTTTCATGTGGGCAGGCAGTTTATGGGTAGAATATAGGCTATCCCTTATGGACATTCTGTGGGGTTCATCTGGGGCCCAGGTGGGCATGCAATAATATGGGCCAGCCCATATGGAAATAGTATGTGTTTCATGTGGGCAAGCAGTTTATGGGTAGAATACGGGCTACCCCTTATAGGCTTCCTATGGGATTCATCTAAAACCCAGGTGGGTGTGTAATTTTTAAGCCATCCCATATTAGCAACACATGGGAACAAGATTGGGTGTTTATCCATCAATTGTGGTCATTTGTTCCATATATGGATCAACTGACCTCAATAGATCGAGCCAAAAGAATAATTCTCTAGATGCGCAGACAGATATACAATTATATGTTGCCTACATGGGTCATCCCTTAAAAACCCCACATGAGCTTGCCCAGGTTTTCCCCATATGTTGTCCACATGGGCCATCCCTCATGCAGCCCACACATGGGGTTGCCCAGGTTTTTCCCATATGTTTCCCACATGGGTCATCACTCATGTAGCCGACATGGGCTTGCCCATGTTTCCCCATGTGTTACTCACATGGGTCATCCCTTATGCAACCCACTTGAGCTTGCCCGGGTTTTCCCCGTATGTTTCCCACATGGGTCATCCCTCATGCAGCCTACATGCGCAGGTTCCCCTACGGTACCCATATGGAAAAGCCCAAGTATCCCATATGGGTTAACCTATATGGGCCGTGTATGGGATCAATATGGGTTGGCCCATGCTCAGATGGCCCAGTTCTTTCCCATAAGGGCCCACGTGGGCATGCTACCTGGGATGTATTTACGTCATTTTTATGGACCCCAATCAAAGACATAACAATTGTGGTCAATGGTTTCGAGTGTATGGTGCAGTCTGGCTCACTGAAGTTACAAAAACTGGGGTGGGGAACGTTACTCTATGACAATTTGTCCCCCATCATAAGTTTTTTTCCCCACTGCCTCAAATCGAAGGTGCCCCGGTATTGAAACTTAGGATGGCTTTCACCTTTAGCAATGGTCCTATTTAAAAGCATCCGTAGAATCAAACAGAAAATGGTGAGGCAGAAATGAAAGCATGTTATTAGCAGTAAAAAATAAACCTATGTACAACCTCTGACATTCTTTAAATGAGGGTAAAAACTATAATTTGTAGTAATATATTTATTATATTGTCAAATTTTCACATGTTTTAGGGCGATGCTTGCGTTGGTTTCTGCAATATAAAGACTAACTCGAATAAAAGGCAGATGCAGTTAGTTGAAGGAGCACTTTTCATCTAAAGTGCACTTATCATATCTGAAAAACTGGTCTCAGTTATGCCGTCTCTGCCTAAATTACTTACCGTACTGCAGACCAGCAGCGCAGCAAGGGGCATCGGGGCACAGGCCTGTTTAAAGAAATCCAATGTACAACCTCTAACATTCTTTAAATGAGGATGAAAACTAGAATTTGCTGTAATATATTTGTTATATTGTCAAATTTTCACATGTTTTAGGGCGATGCTTACGTTGGTTTCTGCAATATAAAGACTAACTCCAATAAAAGGCAGATGCATTAGTTGAAGGAGCACTTTTCATCTAAACTGCACTTATCATATCTGAAAAACTGGTCTCAGCTATGCCGTCTCTGCCTAAACTACTTACCATACTGCAGACTAGTGGCGTAGCAAGGGGCATCGGGGCACAGGCCTTTTTAAAGAAATCTGGAATATGGAGGGGGGGGGGGGAGAACATGCAGAAGTGTTATATCAGATCCACACAATTTATAAAGTCAGCGGCGTAGGAAGATATTTGACATTGGTGTAGAGGGCGTGGAGAGCCTAATTTTATTCAAATTTTATTTTGTCTCAACAAACCTAGAAAATATACGAGTTTCTTATGTCCAAAAACTATTTGCAAAGGGGGGTACTAAAATTATTGGAAATTTTGACATTTGACATAAAGAAAATTCCCCGAAAATGAAAGAACTTTCCTGACAAAGTAAGAAAACTTCGCGAAAATTAACGTAATATCATGAAAATGAAGCAAGTTTCCTGATGATTTAAGAAAATTCTACGAAACCGAAGCAAATTTCCCAAAGATGAAAGCTAATTTCTCCAATAATGAACGAAATTTTCCAAGTTTAATAAAATTTAAGAAAATTTCCCCAAAATTGAATTAAACTTCCCCAAAATTGAAAAAACTTCTATAAAATTTAGGAAAAATTTCCGAAAATTGAAGAAATTTTCATGAAAATGAAGGAAATTTTCTGAAAATTGAAGATTTCCCGAGGGGTGCGAGGCGTGGGTTGCCAAACTTTATTTTGTGTTAATAACCCGAGAAAATATACGAGTTTCTTTATGTCCCAAAATTTTTGCGAAGGAGGGTAGTAAAATTATTGAAAATTTTGGGAACATTTCCTAAAAATGTAGAAAATTCCCCCCAAATGAAAGAACTTTTCCGACAATGTAAGAAAACTTCGCGAAAGTTGAATGAATTTTCATGAAAATGAAGCAAACTTTCCAAAAATGAAAGCAAATTTCTCGAAAAAGGGGAAAATTTCCCGAAAATTTAAAAAACTTTCCAAAATTTAAAGAAAATGAAAAAAAAATTCCGAAAATTGAAGCAAAATTGGACGAAAATGAATAAAAAAATTCAAAATTGTAGAAAATTCCCCGAAATGAAAAAATTCCTAAAAATGAAAGTAAATTTCTTGAAAAAGAAAGGAAATTTCTCAAAATGAAAGTAAATTTCTTGAAAAGGGAAGAAAATTTCCCAAAATTCGAAGAAAATTAAAAAAAAATTGAAAACAGTTGCACAAAAATGAAGGAAATTCCCGAAAATGAAGGAAATTTTCCTAGAATTGAAGATTTCCTAAAAGGTGGGGGAAGGGAGGGGGTTGGGAGGGGTCGTGGGGAGTCAAATTTTATTTTGTCTTATTAAACCTATAAAATATACGAGTTTCTTTTGTCCAAAAACTATTTGCAAAGGGGGTACTAAAATTATTAGAAATTTTGGCAACATTTCTAGAAAATATCCCGAAAATTAAGAAAATTTACCGAAAATGAAAGAATTTTTCCGACAATATAAGAAAACTTTCGAAAATTGACGAAATGAAAACAAATTTCTTTAAAATGAACAAAATTTCCCAAAATTTGAAGAAAACGTTTACGAAATTTAGGAAAATTTCGCAAAAGTTAAAGGAAATTTCATGAAAACAAAGCAAATTTCCCCAAAATGAAAGCAAATTTCTCGAAAAAGGAGAGAAATTCCTCGGAAATTGAAAAAAAACCCTAAAAAATTGATCAAAATGAAGTAATTTTTTTGGGAATTAAAGCAAATTTTACGAAAATGAAGGAAATTTCCCAAAAATGTAGGAAATTTCCCCAAAATAAAGAAATTTTCCCCAAATGAAAGTAAATTTCTTGAAACAGGAAGGAAATTCCCCCCAACAGCCCAAATGAAGAAAATTTCCCAAAAATGAAGGAAATTTTTAGAAAATTGAAAATTTCCCTAGTCTGTTACCCAATGTAACTATCGAGTTGGCATCATCTTAATTTATTATTTATTACTTTTAATATATTTATTTCGTAGGGATACTTTCCTAGGGTAAAAAAACTCACCACTGGAGGGGGGGGGGCAACCAAAAGGAATGGGGGAATTTGCCTCCCAGCTAGTATGTTGAAAAAAGGCTACGGGCAGATGGACCGTGTGCAGCAGCATCATTTCAAATGGTCCCCAAGGAGATTCCACATTCAACCCAGTATGGTTGATTTAAGCAATTTTTGATATTTGAAATGGAAAACTTTTGCACTTTCACGCTTTCTGGCTGAGAATGGGAATTCGTTTAGATTCCTATGTTGATGGGTATCAGGAGGGAACTTCAAGAACTTGGCAATATGCAAGTCATAAGAAAATGAAAGAAATCATCATTTTTAAAAGCTTGTCCTCCAACCTGCCAACAGTGTTAATACAACATGAGGTCTCCGTGCAGGGATTCCATTCACATTTTCTCCGTTTAATATTAACTATTATATCTAATTTTTTTGGTGGGTCCGACTTATGTTCCTTGTCCTCATGACGGGCTCACCTATCTTTTTGTATTTATTGTTTTATTTTCGGGCCCATCCATCTTATAGTTTTCAGTGGGCCCGACTTATGGTTGAAGGTCTCATCATTATAACAAGAGACAGAAAGGAAGACCCAATATTTTAATCTTTTTGGTGGGTCTGACATAATGACTGAATTAAGGGCCCCATGATAGCAAAGGACAGAATGGAACGATCCATTTATCTACTTTTCTGGTGGGCCCGACTTATGATGAAAGAGTCCGTGATAACAAAAGGTATAGAAGGAAGGGCCCATTTAAAGAGTACACGGACCCTGTTCAGTGGCGTATTAAGATTGCCCGAAAATCGAACAAAATTGCCCGCAAATTGAAGAAAATATCCCATTACTTGAAGAAATTTCCCGAAAATCTAAGAATTTATTTATCTAGGAACAAAGCCTATCATAAATTTGGGCGATATTTAAATAGGCCTATATAGTCATTTTTTACAGTGTATTTCCCTAACTTATAGCATGTTGAATATTGATATTACACTTTACATACGGAATTTCGCTAGGGGCGCCCCCTCCTCCTCCTCCCCATGACCCCAACTGAATACGCCACTGGCCCTTCTCGATTACTGTTTGGCCCACTACACCACCGCTGTAGCTATTATAGACATTGCGCAGATGAAGGCCACTTTTTGGCGATCTCAGCAGATCACGCCATATGTGGCCACATATAAGACCGTGGTATAGATCACGCATTATGGGCGTATGACAATCCATGATTTACGTACAGATTTGTTAGTAGACCGCAGATATCGGTCGGTTTTGGAAAAATGCAGATGTCGCAAATAAGCCTACCTTAATAAATGTTCATGTCACATTCACTTCCTGACTCATGTTTCATTTAATAACAACAAAAAGTAAAATTGATTGGAGAGAAGAGATAATGGGTTATTTCACTCGTGGCAGTTTCTTCCTCTTTATGGTTTTGTTTATGTCAGAGACGCCATCGATGGTTAAAACTGAAGATGAAAGTAGAAAATCTAATTGGAAGCATACTGTATTAACTGCAAATGAAAACTTACAACTTAGTCATCTAAGAAGAGGACGTTGGCCCACTTACTATGGTACCAGTTTCGCGAAAAATATCCACTTAGATTTAAGCTTGGAACCCAATAGCCAAGTAGAACCGTTTACACTTTTCACTCTTTCTGGCATTTTGAAATATCCTAACAGTCAGTTAAGCAATTCTTCCTTCATATTGCACACATATGATAATAATTCAGCATTTCTTGAATGCTTGTGGACGTCACAAATATCACTGTCGTTCCTAAAAAGTGTCCCAAACAACACAGAATATGTGTTTATTCCGACTAGTGAAGATCCTTTATCGGATGCCAAGTGGATGCAGCAGCAAGTTATCAATGCAATTGATGGATCAGATATTGATAGGTAGCATTATTTAAAAAAAATATTATACAGTTTTAACTTGAGCCAAATTACAATCTCAACAAAACACCAGCTAGCCTAGGCCTACATGTAGGCTAGCTGGCTAGGCATAGTATTATACTCATTAGGCCAAGGTTTATTTCTTCTTCTTCCGATTTACGTTTGAAACATCAACAGGCTGATAACTTTAGAAGCAGAACTTGAGTGTTCGAGCTGGTACAGGAAGTGAATGTATGCTTCTCTTTTCGAATCGTGTTCAGAGAACCAGGCAGGTCCCGGTTGACTCCCACTGTCAGAACCCCTAATCGATGTCCTCATCCGAAGGGCCGTGAGTGCCAACCAACCATTGTTCACTCCTCCCAAAGGTTGGATGAGGAGTAGGAGCTGCAGACGACGTACTTACGCTCTGATGTTCGGCATTTATGTCTGCATAGTTGTGAAAAATCCAGTGAAGCTAATTGACTCCTACAGCTGACAGGAGTTATTATACCCTGGTTTGACATTAGTACTGCCTATGTAACACACAATACTCACACTGTATATAGCCTAGGTCTAACGAAATTGTGCCCAAAATGTGCATTTTAAAATCATGTCATTCTGACACACTTTTTGGAAGAAATTTTGTCTTCAATACATTTTACAAGGGACAAATTGCAAACAAGTATCCCGCTAAAATGATGTATTCTTTCGAGGTTTGTGAGAATTTATAATTCCTTTTTGTAATTCTCTAAAATTGTATATTTTACATATTTGGGAAATTATGTTATATTTACAGTAATGATTTTTTCGCATTAAAACCATTTCCAAGGTGGTCTGCACATAATTTAAATAAACTGAAAATAAACAACAGTTCCCAAATGTACAATATGCATACTACATTTTGAAATTTCAGCTCTTTATCACTTTAGAGCATTGCAAACAGGAAATAAAAATTTGTAAGTTGGAAGGTCTCACCTATTAGTACTGTAGACATATTTATAACACAAACAAAGAGAGAAAACAAAATGCAACACTAGTTTGCAAACATTACGAACAAAAAAAAAGCAGTATGTTATAAAAATGCAGTGAAGTTGACTTACAGTTAATCATGTGGAAGCAGGGTTGAAAAAATACAAAAAAAGTCAATTTGAAAGTTACATATTTTTCTTTGAAATTTATTGTCTGATAGATAACCTGATATTATGCAAGAGGAAGCACTTTTAAAGTCTTACATCATTAACACATCAAGAGGATGCTGTAATTAGATTTGAAGCATCTCTACAACATTTAATGTTTGGAGATCATCCTACTGCATATCCTAATTGATTTATTTATTTCCAAGCCAAGTGTTATTGTTTTACTGCTATTCAGACCAGGATTTAGTTTTTTTGAGACAAACTTTCCATTTTTACCATCTTATTATTGTTATTATAATTATTATTATCATTATTATTATTATTAATATTATCATTATTATTTATATAGCGCCTCTCCTGTGGATCGAGGCATTTTACAATAAAAGTGATAATACATAGACAAACTTAATATACAATATCAAAAAGTAAAAGAATTGCAGGACAATATACAAGCATAAAAGAATTTGTACAAATCCCAAAACAAGATGATAAAACAAAATAAATATTATAGACAGCATAAAACTTATTTAGTCGGATAAAGATGAGTCTTAAGGGCCTTAAAAGTATAAGCAGTTTGAGCCTGACGGATTGCAATAGGTAGATTATTCAACAAACGTGGAATAAATTGAGACCATATCTTATCGAATAAATTGCAATTGAAACCAGGGCTTATTGTTTTCAGTTCCTTTGGGGCCAGAAACTTTCTTTTGTGAGCAAGATACAAATTGCTATTGAGACCAAGACTTATTATTGTCAGTTTTTTTCAGTGAGAAACTTTGAAATACCAGCAATGTTTCATCAGCTTAAAGTTTTGGTGAAACTGGTAATGCCCAATTTAGATCAGAAGTGGATGAACACCAGGTTTTCACCATGCTTTTTTCAAGAAGTGATCAGAAATGAAAATAAGGTAGTAGGTGAGGAACCCCACAGCCAGACGGCAATTTAATGTCCTCCTCCAATAGACAGTGATCATCTCTGAATTATTGGCTACCTTTCCCAAAAGTAGAGGAAGGAGAAGGTGGGATGTAGAGATGGGATCAACTTCTGCATTGATGCACAGATATATAATAAGGTAGATACCAAACTTTGAATCCCACACTAACTTTTTGTGCCAGATTTGGAACCCACCTAATTTATTTACATAATCTAGGCTTTATTTCAGTTGTCGAACCTTCAGCAAATTTTCTACAGCCGACCAACAGTTTGTCGAGTAAGCAAATGGTAAAAACAAGTAAGTCATGCTAATTTTCTTTCTTTAGCTTATTATTCTGAAATATTTTAGAAGAAAATAATTAATTATAATGCTTAAACCATATTTAGTGTCCAGAGAGAAAATTAAGCCCTAAATATAACCTCAAATTGAATCGAGAGTGGAGGCACTCACTGTCTCAATAAACTCAACAGTGTGTAATGTATACCTAATCCACGAGGTTGCATCTTCAAGCCATTATTTGGGGCTTGTGCATAGGCCTAACATTGCAAAATTCAAAACACGAATATAGCGATTATAGTACTATAGGCTAGTTTGAAATTAATATCTCTCATCACTTATAACGTTGTCACCATTGCACATAACAAGCCAAAACGGTAAAATAGAGCTTGGCTTAGTGCTAGGAGTTTGATTAATGCTTGGGAGAGGGAAGGGGGGAGTTTATGTCTCATAGGGATAAATCGGACAAATTGTCTCTTCTGGGGCAAGTAAGGGAGGGGAGAAGTGTTATCATGGGGGAGGCAAAGCAATCTTGTGGGGGTGGGGGGAATTAAAATTGTTTGAAGAGTAATGTAAGTTGTAAGTTTAAGTTACTTAGGCTTAATGTTAGGTCCAACTTAGTTTACTTTCTTGTTGACACAAGGTCTTAAGATAGATTTAGCATAATCTTATTTTAGTATGTAATTTATCCCATCCAGAATGGTACACAATTAAAAACTTACAATGACCTCCATGATCCTTATCACTTAAGATTGATTTGTATATTAATTTATTTTAAATAAACTTACATAGGTTCCTTGGCCCAATTATCAAGATGACAGGTGAAAAGGGGCTTTAGTTACCTCATAGAAAGCCCAAACACCACCACCACAAAACACAAAGATGCCCAAAGGTACTAAAGAACTTTATAAGAGTTCTTCATTTTAATATTTTAAAGTAATTAAGAAATTACTCCCAATCTAGTACTCTATACTACCAGCAAACTTTATGGAGTTTAAGCTGATGTAACATTGTAGGTATACAGTTATAGTAACTGTACTAGCACTACACTAACTTAGTTAATCAAAGTTAACCAATATATCATTTTCTTCTTTTCCTTGTGTTGCAGGATGAAGCAAGACATTTGCCACATAAGCCTTGCCTTGCAACAGCCTACCAAAGAGGGATGTGTGATTTTGAAGATGTAAGAAGGCAGAGTATCAAAATTCAGAATTCTGAAAAGTCTGATTGGTATGTGTGCTGTACAATTATGACCTTTTTATCTAGTGGTCTTTAATTCAAGTGACATCATATGTGGCGGGGCAAATAGTAATTATTAAAAAAGGGTTGTACGCAGAGGCGTATAGGAAGTGAGGGGGATTCTGATTTCACCTTCTCAGTTGGAAGGTAAAATTGGGATATTATTTATATCAAATTGAAAAAATGAAAGAAAATTATTACAAAATTTGGTCAAATTACCGACTGGAAATATTTGAATTTTTTTGTGGAAATTTGTGTAACCATTTAAAACATTTTGGCAACATTTCCTGAAAATGACAGATTTTTCTTGAAAATTATCTTAAAATTGATGAAACTTGCACGAAAATTGAAGAAAATTATGCGAAAATGGAGGAAATTTCCTGAAAAATTTAAAAGAAAATTCTCCAAAACCGAAAATTTTATGTAGCTAGTAACAAACTCGTAGCCAATTTCAATATACATTCATTTTTCACAGTTTATTTCCCTAATATGATGTACTGTATAGGATATACTACATACTGGTATACCCCGATACTTACATTTTACATACAATTTCACAGGGGGTTGTGGCAAGTTCCTCCATGATCCCCCACTGAATACCCCACTGGTCATATGATATAAATCCAAAATGAGAGGATGCACAGGATGGTGAAGAGCAAGACGTTGAATTTAGAGCTCTCAAGTGAAGATCATATAAATACTGATACCACCATTTTTATTTCACACTGTTTATTCTTTTCACGTTAGTTGAATGTCATTAATTTTTGTGACAAAATTTGTAACAAAGTTTGAATTGAGTGATCATATGAAGATTCAAGTTTCACTAAAACACCAAAACTTGACTCCCCATGGAAGATATACAGTAGGCCTACCTTGTGTTATTTATGAAGCAATGAAAGCAAGCTTTTGATCAAACTGCCATTGTTGCACCCACAATGGAACTGACCTTTTTGTGACTTAAAATAAATGTGGCACCTGTTTTGTCTTCATAAGTAGCTTCCCCTATCCATAATGAGACTTGATTTGATCTGGGTTTGATCTGAATATCATAGTACACCTTGATACACAACAGTAAGCCTGCTGGTGTATTTAAATAAACTTGGTAAAGGTATATTTAATAAATAAACTACTTGCAAGTAACACTGCGTTTATAAATCAAAGTTAAGCATCCTATTATTTTCATTTTAATGTAGGATGAAGGACATCCAACAAGCATAGCAAGATGTTATCATATAGGTCTAACCTTGACATAGAGATAGAGGACCAAGGATCAAGGAGGGATGTATAAAAATGCAAGACAGTTTTCCAGAATTCCAAAAGGTATGACAAGTACAATTGTGATCATTAAAGTGGTGTCATATGACATAAAGCCAAAATGAGATCATGCATAGAATGGTGAAGTACAAGAGGGTGAAAATGTTTTTTCTGTCATGGCCCTCAGGAGACGACAGATCTATTATTAAAAACTCCATGCTCAAAATCCGCCATCTTTTAATTTATAATTATTTTAAAAATTTCATTTAATAAGGAGAATATGAACTTCAAATTCAGTGCTATTTACTGAAGGTTGTATTTCAATGGTTATGACGCTACAATAAGTTTCAGCAATGCTATTTCAAAAATTTATGGCGTTTTTATTCGCAAAAATCATGTAAATTGGCAACGTTGAGGAATGCAGACAAAAAGTTATGGTGCCAATTCGATATTTTAATTGCCACTTCCAAAATGTGATATGAAGAATGGTATCGTTTAGATATTTGTACTGGTTCAGAAACATAATAGAAAATATTTATTAAACCACAAACAGTCACAAAAAGATAGTTAAGGAGAATGATATTACTTGAAATTTAAAATAAACGACGCTAGTCTAACCGGAAACTTCAACAGCTAAGTTAAGAAATTGTTAGCATGGGTACGTATGCCTGAATCTGAATCTGATAAAGGTAATGGAAACTTATAGTATAGAGCACATTACTGTATGAACATTCAATGGTGCTTTGCAAACTTACAGGTGAAGTCGGCAAAAAACCTTCTGGACATGAACAACAACTGAGTTTAACAAGTAGGGGGAAAAATCAGTTAACAAGTTTAGTAAGCTAAGTTAAGCTTTGAAACAGTTTAGATTTATGGAATGTATATCGATGTCTGGTGGTCTGGTGGTACAGCATTTTAATCTTTTAGTGTTTTAGCAGTTAGGGAAAGAAGGAGTATGTACATTCGTTTTAGCATAGGGAACATGGAAATTCAGATATCATGATTATTTCTTGTATTGATTATTACGTTTGGGATGGGTTATCATTATCAATGGTGATGATTGTTATTGATTTTACATAGCATATGGAAGCAGGTGTTCTTTCTTCTTGTTTTTAGCAGGGCCAATCTAATTTATGACATCATTATTTATTGTATCTATTCTATTTTATGATAAATTAATTAATGCCTACATCACCTTGTTATCTTTCTTTGCTTTTCGTTTTTGAGGAAACCGACTGAGGGCCAGTTTCAGATTAGGGAGGACAAACTGTCAGAGGCGCGTATGAGTTAGAGGCACCCCCGAAAAGGGTTTCCCGGTTGCATGCATGCTTTATTTAGATGAAAAATTGTAAAATTATTAACATAAAATTGAAATTTTGTTCGATTTTGGCAACAGTTCCTGAAAAATTCTTGAAATTGACAGTGCTTTCCTGGAAAGTGAAAAATATTACTAGAAAGCTAATTGCCACTAAATTATCCACATTCAGTTTTTGGGTACACTGTTGTGTTAGATATTCCACAGAAATCAAAACTTTGCAGAAATTCACCAAAAATATTAAAAAATCTTATCAATGGCCTATTGAGGTACAGTATACACAATTTCCAGCATGAAAATTTGTTTGTGCTTGGACCTGAGTAGTATTAAACAGAATATACTGTATTTGTACAGTATTTGTCAGTGATTAACAATCGTTTCTAGAAAATGTTTTATTATTTTTTAAACCTACTGTTTTGAAGCTTGTAGAAATGGTAAGGCTGATCAGTGGCAGTGCCAGGATTTTGATGCTAGGGGTTTTATGAATAGAAAAATTAACTAATACAAACAAATATCTCAAATTCTAATTTCTGTGAAATAATTGTGATATTTTTAAATGTTGAAGTAATATTAGTTTTGCAGAACTCTCTTTTGTAGACAATTTCTGTGGTGTCAATGACCTTACATGGAGTATGGACCAGACCTGGTATGGACAACCTCAATATTTCAGAAGTACCAGATGTATATTCAAGAGGAGTTGCCCAACCAGACTTGTAGAAAAAATAATGAAATCTTTCCAGACTACCATTCTTTGGAATGAAATTTAGAATTGTTAGTCTACACAGTAGGGGCACTTTCCCATGCACAAAACATATGTGACAAAGATTAAAACGAAAACTGCAAAAATTTGTCATGAAAACCTGTTTCATTATACTCATTCTTTCGGAGGGAAACTGCTACACTCTGTAAGCTATTGCATGAAGATAATGTTGACCAAAATAAAGATAACCATTTAAAAACTATGGACATCTAGCAAATTTCAGTTATGTGAAAGAGTATGGAATTCTGAAAAGAATATTTCTTAAATTTGTAAAAGGCTTATTTAATTTTCAAGGTATGACTATGTAAAGTTTCAAGATTTGTTAATTTATGCAGAATTTGTGATATAGTAAGAGGAACACATCTAATAATCTTTATGTAATTCTTTAAAATCTGTTCTTCAAATTCAGCTGCTTAATACATTATACATTACTAGATACATTATGATTAGGGATATGACTATGTTTCAAAATATTATGCCCCAAGTCAAATACAGTATTTAAAAATTCATTCATAGAGGAATAGGAAACAAAGGTTTCACAAAAGGTAATGAAGGATCCTTCCCCCATTGATGTCACAGAATATTGTGCAATACCAGCTAAAAATAAAAATGCAGTAAATTGGTCAATTGTTATCCAATTTTGTTGAAATTTTTGGCTATTTTAATGGTTTATATCATATTTTGAACCATTAAGTCCATGTTGTCTCTAGATGTCCATAGTCCTTTAATGAGTGGGGTGATTATGTATTTGCAGAGAAATATTTTATGTATGCAAGTTTTTTCATACTGTTTGCATTCATTTAAAAACTGGCTGTGAGGAAGAGGAATTAAAACAAAAAGTCAAATAATTCTTTGCCATGTCATGGGAGATAAAAGTGAATGTTTTATTATTTAGAAATATTTACCTGCATGGTGATGTATGCAATATGTACAATGAATTTTTTCTCGATGTAGATAATGTTACATGCATTCATCTTTTGACATTTAATTGTTGATGTTGACAAAATAGTGAAAATACACAGAGACATTTGAGCAAATGTGTCTGTAGTGTCTCTTTCTATGGAACAGAATATTTGTTACCCATTTTGAATGTCAAATATAAAATGTGACTAAGATCTTTCTCTATGAGGCTGTGAATGTCATTCCTTACTCTGTACAAAAATAACATATTAAGTTAATTAATCAACCTGCAAAAAAACAGGTGATATTACTTCATAGTTTGTGTATAGATGGTCTCTTTCATTGTGCACATATAGACTTTGAGAGCAACAAATTACAATTTAACAATGACCATTGGAAGAAGAATCTTATTAGACAATAAAATTTATAAGCTTTGAAGTGATTTCAATTTATTCCCACTATATTAAATGTGAATAAATGAAGGTGTACAGGGGTGAACCCAACCTTTTGGATTGGGGGTTGGGGTCACCAAGTGAAATATTTGAGCCTTTTAGCATATTTTCTGGACCTTTTTACCATTTTACCAATGCCATTTTACTTTTTTTTTGAGGGGGTGGGGGTCATACCACCCTGTTGACCACCCCCTTGGCTACATCCATGGTGTACATCCAAATTACATGAACATTAACAGAAGCATATTAATCTCTGTTACAAGTTCAGAAGGCAATTTTTAAATTTTCTACAGAAATAACACCAAACTTTAAACTTAAATATCTCCTTAACTGACCTTAGTTGTTGTGGTGCCGTTAAGCCATCATCAAACAAACGGAATAAGATTTTGCAATGCTTTCTTTACCATTTTTCTTTTTTAAGTCCTCTTTCATACAAGATGGACATGCGTGACCTCTGAACTAATCCTTTAAAGTGGTTCATCACCATCTTTGTCATAAGCTTTATTTTGTTTTGGTGAAATGTGAGTAAGATTTCCCTGAAAATGAAGGGAGTGGGGATGCATAAATAAGCAACTATGCAAATATAGAAGAACAGTGAGATGGAAGAAAATTATCCATCTTGGATATCCCATTATGACCAACCAGTGAGTATGATGCAAGTGTCTTGTACATGAAGAGGATCACTTTGATTGATTAATTTATATAAAAACCTTATGAGTTGTGTATTCAGAAGGATTGTGATCTGCTACAGAACTGTATTTGCTGGAAATGTGGTTGGTTGATATGAAATTTAAATGTTGTAGATGGGTCTCATCTTTGATTTGATAATTTAACATCTCCAATTCTCCATAGACTGACTGGTAAGCTCAAGTGACATGTGAGAAGGAACCAGATATTGTGGGAGATGTTGGTAGCTGTTTGAAATTGTCATGAAAACGATTAATTAAATGTGGAAGATACTTTTTAAAATTGTACACATTTGTCTTTATTTTAGTTTTATGTAATTTCTATTTATTCAAATTAAATTACATTATGTTGTTTAATGTTCAATGTCATTGTCAACCTTTGTCATCTAGGAAAGACATTCTTCACCTTCTCAGTAATCAGCCTACACATTGGATTTGAAATTTACTTTGTTTCATGTTACTTTCAGCTCTAATGAAGTGAGCCCAATTCTTATCTTTAGCTGATTATTCTGAATTTTTCTTTTTGCAGTAAATCGATAAAAAGCCATTCAAGAGTTGAATACCACAAAATCGTTAAAATAACATTTCGTTTTTCCTCCTAGAAGATATACCGGTACTTCTGGGCAGTAATATATCTAAAATTGCAGTTAATTTTTTCCTCATTAATTTAATAATCAGTGGGTTGTATTGTAATATGGAAACTAAATTAACTATTCCTCAAAATATTGTAACACTTTTTCCTCCTAGGAGATATACTGGTACTTCTGGACAATTATAGGCTACATCTAAAATTGCAATTTGATTTTTTTCCTCATTAACTTAATAATCAATAGGTTGTATTGTAATATGGTAGATCAATGAACTATTCAGGTTTTCCTTGCATGCACAAGCGTTTAATATGATCACTCTAGGTTTGTTTCTGGTGAGTCTTGAGCATGTAGGCTTAATATGACATGTCGTTTATAACACATTGACAGTGATCCAAAGGAATAACACACATCAACAAGAAGCTATGTGCTTTGAAGAGCCAGGGGAATGAAATTAATAGGGTTTGTACAATTATACAAAGACCAGCCAATTTTCATGCACCCTACAGGAAATATAATTATTCACGTTAGGCTTTTAGACAAAGGTATAGGCCTGTTGTAAATATCTAGCTGTAACTTAACCCTTACTCTACCACGCGGCGATAATATTGCCATTTTGGTTGCCTTACCTGAAGCGGAATGGGCCCGACTCTGCTGCTTGGAAGACGGAGGACCCTTAGATAATCAGCCCTTGATTAACCCTTACTCTACCGTGCGGCGATATTATCGCCGTTTTGGGTGCCCTATCTTTGGCTCCGACTCCCGAGCACATTTTCAAAAAAGTGCTGGTAGAGTAAGGGTTAATCACAATTAATAAAGGCTTTGGCTAAGCCTACTAAACTTTACTAATGTAGGCATTAGCAATGCGGGTAATGGCTGTTGGAATTTTTCTACATGCATGCGAGCGGAGTGACAAACACAAACATAAAAAAGACACACACTTATTAGCAAATGTCGGTAATGAAAAAGTAGGCGACTGAAACCACAGTATAGCGTTAGTATCTTAATAATTGGAGAAGCAGAAGGCAAGCTGAGCGACAGTGAACTCTCTAACTAGCCGCAGTACTGGTTAGGTCAGTATAATGTTGCATTGCCACTTGCCACCGCCGCCTCCCGCTCACATTTAGGACCCTAGAGCAGGCTTACTAACATCTCTATATATCTGTACATGGGAGACGGTTATGACTGATATCATTAATCTACTAGAGCGAACTCCAAAATCATCAACACCCTCTACCGTAGGTACATACGCAGTACCAGTACACATGTTGATAGTAGAATTACGCACTAAAATGCCCAGGAAATCAGCTGATCAGTCAGCTGTTTAGGTAGACGAGCCCTGTTGTAATTCGACTGGAAATACTGTATATTTTCTATTATTTGGTAATAAATACATAATCAAGATACAATTATTCATGTTTGCTCACCAATTACTGCATTTTTAATCAAAAGTGAATCCTAAATTAAAGAAAAGTAAGTCTACCCGAACTTGCGACTGAGTAGATTTCTATATATGAATATCCAATGCCGATTCTTTCATATGCGCATGGTGTACGCATGCTCTAATGAGAACCCACCTTGTCTCACTTGGTATCTACCTTATTATATATATGTGGTTTGATGTCAGTATATCATTGTGCATGCCTGTTGAAGAATCACAGGGTGAATTAATCTAAAATAGCTTCTCTTGAACTAAACCATTTTTTTGTTTTACAAACTATTCAAAGGCAGAGCCTCTAATGCTGTATCAGAAAGTTTGTATAATGATTATGAGTTATTGCATCAATAACTTTTAATAGGTGTAAAATATCCCTTTGTGGTCAGTCTAGTATATGAAATGTTAATTTTTTGTTAACAGTGCTATCAGCTGAAGATAGATTGGTTGTGTGTTTTGTCCTAAAGCCATATTGTCTTTGGTAAATTAAGATGGGATGATTATTTCCATAAACATTAGGCTTAATCTGCTGTAAAGATTGGTACAACTTTTGCTAGTTTTACATGATCTGGTTTCTGACAGTATTTAAAGACATTGAAAGGAATTGTGTACTGTAAGAAATAGCCTTTCTTACAACTGAAAGCTTAAAATGATTAAAACCTTCTGAATTGCTGTGAATGAAACACTTGCAACTAGCTGCTTTGCAACATTATCAGCCAAAGGCAGGTCGATATCTATGATAAAGTCATTCAAATTTGTCGAAATAAAATATATGTTAGTTTTCAAATTTACTTCAAATTGTGACCTTACCTTCTGTGCTATTAAAATATGCAATCTGGTCTCTCAGACCTGATTCACCATTAAATACCACCAAAACTAAAAATGTAGTTACTTTAGTCCTAGGACTCACCGAAGCGATGGCTACTGACCTGCGAAGACTCCCGTTGGAGGGTCCCGACCTCTTCGCAGGTCACTTTCAACACGTTCTGTCTCACCAAGCAGGCAGACAAGACGACTTATAGAAGAACCAGATGCTGATGAAGAAGACGCTGCCTAGCACATCTTCTTCGCAGGCCCGATGACAAAGCCCCCCTGCATGGGCCAGATCTTTAGGGCAGCAGCGTACCCTGGCGGTGCAGCGCACCCAGCCTCCCAAAGCTTCTGGATCTGCCTCGATCATCACAGTTGTGGTCAGGCCAGGTCACTGTTGCTCGCTCTGGCCAGCATACCTTTGCCTGCCTATCTAGCGCCTCCTCTCGGGGTCATATTGGAGGTAAGCAGAAGATTTTTATGCTCCCCGGCTCCCCCTTGTTCAGTGGTCTGGTCGGGGGCGCCTGGGGTTGTTCCATGTGGAAGGACATAACCTCTGACAGATGGGTGCTGCTCTCCTTCGGGGAGGGTTACAAGCTGGAGTTCACCTCTCCACCGCTTCGTGTAACCCCCAAACCTAGGAACGTAGAGCAGGCCTTATTGCTGGAACAATATGAGGCCACTGAACAAGTTTATTTAGCCGATCAGGTTCAAAATGGAGACCCTGCGCTCCATTCTGCTACAGCTGCACAAAGGGCTCTGAACGATGTCGATTGACCATTCAGATGCTTATCTGCACGTTCCCATTAACAGGGACCACTACAGGTTCATGGCCTTTCAATACGAAGGCAGTTCCTTTGTCTTCAAAGCATTATCCTTTGGTCTCTCCACAGCCCCTCGGGTGTTCATAAGAATCACACGGGTCCTGGCAGCCCATCTCCAGAAGCAAGGCATCCAGATAATTATATACCTGGATGACCGGCTGATAATAGCCGATGATCCAGCGACTGTCCACCCACACCCAGCGGGTGATCTTGGTGGCACAGCGTTTGGGCTGCTTAATCAATCCTCTCAAATCGGACTTAGTTCCTTCTCAAACTCCAACCTTTCTAGGGGTTACCTTAGGTTTCGGATCAGCTCGGATCAGACCGACCCAACTATGAGTGCAAGCCATCCTAGCGGGAATGGACCTGCTTCTAGCAAAGCCCTCTGCCCCGGCGAGGGCCTGGCTGGAATTTTTGGGATACCTGGCCAGTCTGGTGGATATTGTTTGCATGTGCAGGTTTCACACGAAGGAGTTCCAATTCTACCTCCTGGAACACTTTGTCCCTTCCTCAAGGGACCTCTCAGTTTGGGTCCCGTGCATTTCAGCCATCACCAAAAGTATACAGTGGTGGCACAACCTAGCACATCTGCTGTGGGTTTCACCCTTTCTCCTTGCCAAGATGGAAGTGACAGTTGTCACAGGTTTGTCTCTGGAGGGTTGGGGAGCACACTCAGACCTGTCCCAAATGGTGGGACTATGATCTGGCAAGTGGAAACTCCGCATATCAATGTGTTGGAGGCGGTAGTCAGGGCCTTGAAACATTTCCTCCATCTAATCAGCAACAAAGTGGTTCTGATCAGAACAGACAACACCACAGTGGTGGCTTGTGTTAACAAGCAGGACGGGACCAGGTCTAGATGCCTGTGGTTACTCACCAAGTCCCTGCTAGAGTGGTGCCAGTGGCACCACATCCAACTTCAGGCAGGTCAGCTGCCAGACAAAGAGACCAATATAGCGGACTTACTGTCTCGCCTCAAGGAAGCCCCCACAGAATGGTCGCTCCGGCCACAGGTAGCCCAAGCGTTGTGGTCAGTTCTGGACCTACCAGACGTAGACCTGTTTGCCTCGATAGACAATTACAAGTTACCAATTTTCTGAGCTCTGACCCCATTTCCAAGGGTCGCCTTCACAGTTCTCTGGAACCCTGTTATAGGATAGGCCTTCCCATCTTTCACCCTGGTGCTATCAATACTGGCCAGACTGGTCCCGACTAGTGTTACTAGTTGCACCAAACTGGCCGGGACGGAAGTGGCATCCACATTTTCTCCAACTTCTAACTGGCTACCTTTACAAGCTGCTGATCACAAAAGACATGCTGTTCTGCGCTCCATCACAGTCCAAGTTCCCTGCATTTGACTGCATGGCCTCTGTCAGGGATGCCTTCCTCATGCGGGGCTTTTTGCAGGAAGCTGCCCAGATGGTGGCAAACAGCAGGAGACCTTCCACTCTCAGGATGTATTCTGTGAGACTGACTGTTTTGGGAATGGTTTGCTAACCGTTCGGTGTTTCCGCATTCGCCACCTCTGGGTGCCGTAGCAGATTTTAAACTTGCTCAGTTCAATCTGGGAAAGCAAGTGAGCACAGTCAAAGGGTTCTGCTTGGCCATAGCAGTCATTCACGAGGGCTTCCCTAAAAGCTCCGTCGTATCAAACTCGGAGGCCCTGCAGAAGCTCGTGAAGGGCATGTTTTCACAACGCTTGGCGCTTCAAAATCTTTCATTGCCCTAGAACATGCAGGTGGTTCTAGAAACCTTAGCCGAGGCCCCCTTTCAACCACTGGCCTCCTGCCCATTCAAAGAGTTCTCCATTAAAACGGTGTTCCTCTTAGCAGCGGCATCATCTAGACGCCGCAGTGCACTACATGCCCTATCCCTCATGGAGGGTAACATAAGATTTGAATCGGGGGTGGGGTCAGGCTAATCCCTGACCTTTCTTTCCTGGCCAAGAAGCGAACTTTGGACTTCTTGCCAGAACCCATTTTCCTTCTTTCTATGATGTCTCAATCAGATAATCAAAAAGACAGTATCTCTGATACTACTTGAAGTGTATCCAGCCCCTTCGCAAGGATGCCAAGTCGCTTTTAATTTCAATAAATAGTCCTCATAACCCAGTATCCAAAAATACTATCTCTCATTGATTTTGTCAAGCAATTTCCTACGAATCTGAAGCTCTGTTTGCCCAAAAGTCATATGTCCATGCTCACCAAGTACGGGCCCTAGCTACCTCAATTGTTATTTTCAAAGGTGTTCCTTTAAATAAAATTTTGGCAGCAGCCGTCTGGAAGACCTCGTCAACATTCATGTCAGCCTATCTGTGGGACATTCCAGCCTATGGTGGCTCTCTGGCTTGGGCCGGGCAGTGCTTTGCCCCAGACAACCTCGAGACCTTTGAAAGGGTGAGTTTTCATCATTTACATGAGTATGTACTTGATCATAACCCTCACAGTTTCAATGTTTCTGGCTAAGCTAAGATAATATAGGGATGTGGGTTACTTATCTGGTAAGTGATTTCCCCTAGTGCTCTCTCTGTCACACACAAAAAACCAGAAATCTGCGGAGAAGAGGGAAAAAGAGGGCGAACTTTCTGTCGGGTTCCGACCTGCTCATCGGATTAGGGTCTGATTTTTCTGAACGACCCCATCATACTCTCGGTTGCAATCTGTTGCAGATTTTAATAGCACGGAAGGTAAGGTATACTTTTAAGTAAATCCACCCCACTTAGTGTAGCGGGGGTATTTAGGAGAATTATACTTACCTTCTGTGCATCCTACCCGCCTCCCCACTCGTTCAATCTCTTCGGTGGCATTAAAGTTAGTGTGTACGGCGCTAGCACTGTGCCTTGGGTGTATCAAAGAGAGTAACTACGTTTTTAGTTTTGGTGGTATTTATCGGTGAATCAGGTCTGAGAGACCAGATTGCATATTCTACTAGCACAGAAGGTAAATATAATTCTCACTACACTAAGCGGGGTGGTCTTATTTTCCAAAATGTCAGTAGGGTGAAATATTTGTTCTCTTTTTTAACAAAAATTACATTCCATTTTTTCTAATTGAAAATCCATTTGCTGCTAAATGTAATGATAATGTGTTGAGCTTATATAGCGCTTACAAGGCACAGCCATTTTAAAGCGCTATACAAAGAAACCAACCATCCATACAAGGCGTTCTCAAGTCCCCAAGACTATGCTTGACAGGGGTTTTGCCTTGGTGCAATCACTAAAGGCGCAACATGTTACCAACCACATTATTACCCTGCTCTGTCCTCTTAATGCCAAGCGCTAGACGAAGAAGCACTAGTACTTCACTCTGTGCTCTGATTTTTACTGATGAAGTTATAAAATTTTAATTTACGGACCAAGTCAAATAACGTATGATATTAGTGGTCAAGCATAGCCATCTTACATGAGAAGTATATAACAAACACAATCATACAGAAATTATTCAAAACCCTTGCTTCAAGTTGAATGAAAAAATAATTAAGTCTACAGCTCTAACAGATTTGTGAGAAAATGCCTGCAAACAAGATTGCAAGTGACACCACAGACATACACTCCCAAGTGTTTTCAAAATTGTATACCTTTAAAGGAATATTTCCATGAATTTTCATTTTTAACTTTACTATTCAAAGAATAGTGAGAGCTATTCAATTATCCCTGGCGTGGGCGTCCAGTTGAAGTTTTTGGAAACGCTTGGTTTGGTTAAAGTTTCTGGAGGAGTTTGTTATAATAATGACATTCCTGACCAGTGGCATGGTGGCTCATGTTTCACTGGGGTAAGGGCATTTCCCCCCTCCCCCCTCAAAAAAAAAAAATGCTCATAAGATTAAAATGTTGGGCACAGATCTAAATTAACATGTACCGTTTAGATAGCTTTGTTTACTTGTTTACTGATTTAGAAAATTGCTTAAAACCAGTGTTTCAAATTTTGGGGTCTAGGAGGCAAAGCCCCCAAGCCCTGCGTTTCACATGATTTTGATTGCTTAATATTGTGTCAGATCCAAGGTCTAAGCCTTGCATTTCTTGTAATTTTGGTAACAGAAATTTGCTTTAAATTGTGTCAATTCTAGGGACGAAGCCCTTGGAAGGCTTGAAACCCTGCATTCCTCATGATTTTGAGAGTAGAAAAGTGCTTCATATTGTGTCAACTCCTAGGTTTAAACCCTGTTAGGGGCTCACGGGGTGAAGCTCTTGGAAGTCCTGCGTTTATTGTGATTTTGATAACAAAAAATTGCTTAAACTTGTGTCAAAATCAGCTTTAATGAGGAAACTTGAAATAAACTTTCCGAGAGTATGATGAATTTGGGCCTCAGATTTTTATTTTTTATCTTTGAAGCAATGATACAAATAAATTTGCTAGTTGACATTACTAGCACCTGACACAATTAAACTCTTAACTTTAACAGAACAAGTTACAGAAGGATTTTAAAGGATTTTTGTCAATTAATAAATCATCTTACATTGACTAATATTCAAGTGGAAGGGATTTGATTGGGGGGGGGGGGGGTTCTGTATAAACATTACTGTCATAGTTTTAAATTCCACATGCACCCTAAGAGGAAAAGTTAATGCACTGAAAAAGTAACACTTCTATAATTTTGTTTTCTCCACAGATCTCTAAAGTTGTCACTGAAGTCAAGGTTTCATTTTGTCACCCTCTCTATAAATGAGCTTGGCAACTGGATTCCTTCTGTGTTTCGAGATTGGGTATGCAACGGCCATGGCTGTGGTCTTTCCCAGGCATTGTTTTCAAGTGGTAAAGAAAGATTAAATTATTTAGCTATATGCTAATGTATTTCATTTAATGCATTCAACCCTAGCTATTTTTGATATTTTGATTTCTAAAGGCAACATGAATCACAAGTTATTAAAGAAAATATGAATTACCGTGACATTAAGTGCTAGTAAAAAGAAGATGAATAGATGAGGATTTGTAGAAATACAGTGGCAGGTTTGTGTGGAGTATGACTTGAAAGTTAGAGGTCACTGTTTACAGAGCTAAAAAGTATGATTTTGAAAATATTTTGCATAAAAAGGACGGCAAGTTTTGAAATCATTTATAAGAACAAGAATATAAATAAGAAAGGAATTCCTGGAGTTGCTGATCTCATCACTTTAAGCATACAGCATAGTAGGGGAAATAGCTAACAGGGTCACTATAGCTCTGTAACTTTTGGTACAAAAATGTACAAATTAGTACATGATTACCCCTAAAATCACATTTGACCTCTGACTCTTGACCCTCATCACTGAAACAACATCTGAAATTGTTCATATTTATCGTATGACACCATTTATTACCTTCCATAAATATAGTGGAAAATGGTGAAAAGTGGTCAATAGCATTTTGACCCCAGAGTCTACGGGACACAAATTCATGTATCAAGGTACAACATAGGTTTTGTACTTTTCGAGTTCAAAGTGGAGCAAAATTTTGCATAAAAAGCACTTTTTTGACCCATGACCTTTGACCTTTTGACTTCCAGTTATTTTACATTTTTAGAATCTTAAACCCTACCCACCTATGCAATTTGTAAAGGTAACCAAGTTTTTCCTTTAAAAGATACAACTATTACCAAAAACTTGTTTCTTTTGACCTCTGACCTTTGACCTTTATGCCCCAAAACCTTGGAAACATTTGACCTTTGACCGTAACCACATAAACAACATCTGAAATTTGTTGGCATTTATCTTACCCTACTATATGACACCGTGACCGCCCAAGTGCAGATCACTCTTACCAATCCAAAACTATGGGGGAAATTGGGTTCAAAGGGGTCACTAGCTCTTTGACCTGTTGACCTCAGACTTTACGGGACACTAGTTCATGTACCACAGTATCAAGATACAAACATAGGATTGATATAGGTCTTGCACTTTCGGAATTAAAATTACACAAAAATGTACAAATTATGTACAAATTAGTACATAATTAACCCCGAAAACCACATATTTAACCTCTGACCCTTGACCCTAAGCACTGAAACAACTGGAATTTTTCAAATTGATTGTACCCTACTGTTCATGCTAACGTCACACTTAGCATTTGATAACTATAGGGGGAAATGTTGAAAAGTGGTAAATAGCTCTGTGACCATTGATCTTTTGACCCCGGAGTCTACGGGACATAAATTCATGTACTAAGGTATCATTGTATAACAGGGTTGGTATAAGTCTTGTACTTTTTGAGTTTAAAATGCTGCAAAATTTGGTATAAAAAGCACTTATTTGACCTTTTGACCAATTATTTTTAAGTTTCGTTAGAATGTTACCACCTATGCAATTTGTAAAGATACTAAGTAATTTCTTCAAAAGATACATCCATCACCAAAAACTTGTCCCCTTTGACCTTTGTATCCCAAAATCTTGGAGACAAAAATTCTGGGCCAGGATTAGCCATCCACCAATTTTGATTTATGTGTGTATTGCAGTTTTTGAGTTATAAGCGACACAAAATTAATTGTTGCATACACACGCACACACACTCACGCTCACGGACAGATGCAAAAATCACAAAATTTTGTCCTGTTCCAAAAGGTATGACCCCTAATATAAGGTCATCATATGAGACTACTTGGTGGGCCCCACCAGCCCCCCTAATATCAATTGGGGTGGACATGTAGTGTAGGAGGCACAGGCAGTTATTTGCCTTTACAACAAAGTGACTACAATATCTCATCGCCACATATATGTATATGTGGGTGATGAGATAACAATACAAACATAGACATTGTTTGCTTTCTTCATGTTTTTTAGTTGATTTTAAATCAATTTAGCTAAGGTTGCCTCTACCTTTTCATATACCTTCAAGGTATTCAAGCAAAAGCATGTTCATTTAATCATTTTAAGGCACTCCACCCACATTAACATATCATTAGATTGGTTGAGAGCTCAGATAAAATTGTACAAATCCATTTTCTCTAATAGGTGCTAAGGAAGACGATACACCCTTAGTATTGAAAAGATTGAATGCAAGATATGATTGGCTTCCTTCACCTGAAGTTGTTTTCAAGAACCAATCACAGGAGGTGACCTATGCTGGGGATGGATGCCAGAAGAAGGCCTCTGTGGCTCACAAGATTGCTGTGGTGGAAAATGGTGGTTGCAGCTTTTCTCAGAAGGTTATATTCATAATTAAAAGTCCATAGACATGTAGAATTTTTTTTGAATGGTTGAAAGAGTATTTAAATTTGAGCAGATCACTTTTTGAATTTTGAGAAACAATAGTCTGTTTCGAATTATGACTGATCAAACGTTGATCAATTTTTCATCCTTGCAGATTTTGTGATGCACGACTGGGCGGATAGCGTAAATTCGTCATGTAATTTTTTCCTAAATCTCAGTTATGGAAAATGATTGGAAAGTCTGTTCCTGCTAGAATTTTGTTGCAACTCAAATACTTTTGGTCACAATTGCTGCACCATTTCAAAGAATTACGATAAACATTTGAAAAACAAAAGGATTTGCAAAAGAAAATATTTTGCTTTTGTAGTGCATCACAATGTACAAATTGATGTCTGAGATTTAAAAATCCTGTAAAATGGTCCATGTTTGACTATTTCTGGTGGAATGTGTTGCTACTATGACGGTTTTTAATAGGTTTTACACATTCATACACCTTTTTAAGACCTATGGGTACATTGAATAACACAGTAGTAGAAAATTCTGTTTGAAAGGTTTCTTTTTCTCATTCACATTTGTGTTCTTTTCAGTGTCTAATATTAAGATGGTCTGGACTTATATTGGATAATAAACTTAGCAATAGCCTTATTCAACATGTGGCTGTACAAGACAATGCCATGAATATTCATTACATAATATGAGATACGAGGCATCATAGATATGAAAAAAATGTCTTGAAACTATTATCAGTCATTTCTTTGAAACTTTATTAATGCAAACCTTAAAAAACAAAACATTAATAATTAAATAGTTTATCTCAAGGATTAAGTGGGACAGTTGTCTCATACTGCTTTTTGTGAACCAAACAGGTGTCTTATCAATTCGTTTTTTTAAATTGTAAGTTTGATTGTTTTGATGTCAACGAATTCTTTTTATTGTTATCATTTATTGTATCACATTGTTCTTAATTTTCTTAACTGGTATTCAGGGAATTAGAAGGATTTAAGTGTTGTGTTTAAAGCACAGGTACATGGGATCCAAAATACAACCCAAGTAAAGATTGGGTTTAGAGATTTAGAGGTGCAGTGGTTAAGGAGTCAAGCTCGTATTCGAAAGGTACCGGGTTGGAAACCTGTTGCAAGCGCTGCATTGTGTCCTTGAGCCAGACACTTTACTTGCTTCAGTCCACTCAACTGTAAAAATGAGTACCAACACTGCTGGGAAGTTAATCTGCAATGGACTGGCATCCTGTCCAGGAGGAGTCATGTACTCTCATCCACTTTGCCATCAAAACTGGGGATAAGCACCGGCTCTATGAGCCTAATATCTTGATGGAATTTTTAAAGATTGGGTATGTGACATTGTTAACTCTCATAGCAAATTTCTGTATATGGTGTATATTAACAAAATCCAACTTGCACCCATCTTCTTTTGAACTAAATCTTTGATATTTCTCAAGTTAAAATTGCAATTGATAGCATGTAATTAACGATTTGAGACATGTCATGCCCTGCGGTCATCATAATGAGTAATAGCAATAACGATGGTAACAAAAACATGGATAAACCTTTGTCATTCAAACATATTACATTATATTTTTAAACAGATTTCAACAATGGAATCTTCCCAGGCTATTGGTGTTATTGTGTATGCCAAACCAGGCGAACCAATACAGGATATGAACTGTGTAGACAAGGAATGCGACTTGCCCCCCAGTATTCCTGCTTGCTTCATTCCTTACAGTGAGGAATTTTTATTGAGGTAGGAACCAATAAATAAGAAGCCGTGAAAGTTAATTATTGACCTGGTCAGCAAGCTGGTTAATTCATAGCTATATTGTGGTGGCAGGGGTCGAACAGCCTCTGGTGAAGCTTTTTGAGAGGGAGCCGAATGCTCACAGGGGTGCAAAAATTGCCCTGCAGAATATATTTTTCATTCTCAGCTTCTGCAATTTATATAATTTCAGAACAAACGTTATAAATGTTTTCTCTCAAAGCTTATTCTTACATCAAAAACATACAAATCATCCCTGGTAAGTCACCCCAAGTAAAGATACATTGTAGTCAATAGGCTCCTACACTTTGAAAATTTGTACCAAAATGTGTATTCCTTTTAACTAACTTTAGTGTGGAATTGACATGATTTTTGATACGAATATCACACCCAAAAACGCAAAGCTTCTAGGAGCCTTGTCCCCTGAGCGCCTATCAGAACTTTCATCCTGGATTTGACACGATATTAAGCAATTTTCTGCAGTCACAATTGCAAGAAATGCAGGACTTCAGGGGGCTTCCGCCCAATATTTGAACAAATTGTTAAACTAATTTCCTGTTATCAAATAGCAAGAAACGTAGGGCTTCCAGGGACTTCTCCCCCTGGATACCTGCCAGAGCTTTGCCCCTAGATTTTACACATTTCAAAGAAATTTTTGCTACTAAAATCACGAAAAGCGCAGGGCTTCCGGGGGATTTGCCCCCAGGTTTGACACAATTTTAAACAGTTTTCTGCTATCAAAATCACAAGAAATGTAGGGCTTCAGTCAAAGTGCCTATGGCTTATACCAGGGCTTCTTGCCATAGATTTGACACAATTTAAAGCAATTTCCTGTTACCAAAATCACAAGAAACGTAGGGCTTCTGGGGGCTTCACCTTTTGGATCCCTACCAGGGCTTTGCCCCTAAATTTGACACAATTTTAAGCAATTGTTTCTTCCAAAATTATGAGAAAGGTCAGTTAAAGCCCCTTGGCTTTTACCAGGATTTTGCCCCATAGGATTTGACACAATTTAAAGCAATTTCCTGTTACCAAAATCACAAGAAACATTGGGCTTCCAGCAGCTTTGCCCCATGGGTCTCTACCAGGACTTTGACCCTGGAATTGACACAATATTAGGCAATTTTCTGCAATCACAATCGCGAGAAATACAGGGCTTCTGGGGGCTTTGGCCCTAGATTTGAAAAAATGTTAAGCGAATTTTCTAGTATCAAAATCTGGGCTTAACCCCGTAGATTTGACACATTTTAAAGCAATTTCCTGTAATCAAAATCACAATAAACACAAGGTTTTGCCCCCTGGGTGGCTGCCAGGGCTTTGCCCTTAGATTTGACACATTTTAAAACAATTTTTTTGCTACCAATATCATGAGAAGCGCAGGGCTTTTGGAAAATGCGCCCCTAGGTTTGACACAATTTTTGGCAATTTTCTGCTTTCAAAATTACGAGAAACATAGGGCTTAAGTTGAAGACTCCTTGGTTTATACTAGGGTTTTGCCCTTAGATTTGATACAATAATTTGCTACTAAAATCGCGAGAAGTGGAGGGCTTCAAGGGGCTTTGCCCCTAGCTTTGACACAATTTTAAGCAGTTTTTTGCTATTAAAATCACAGGAAACGTATAAAGATTCCAAATGCTTCGCCCCTGGGCTTATACCAGGGCCTCGTCCATAGATTTTACACAAGTTATTGCTACCAAAGTCACCAAAAGCGCAGGGCTTCTGATGCCCTAGATTTTGACACGAGTTAAGCAATTTTATGTTATCAAAATCACGAGAAGCTCAGGACTTCTTGAAGCTTCGCCCTTGGGGCCCCTAACAGGGCTTTGAACTTGAAGGTGACACAATAATAGGCAATTTTTTGCTCTTAAAATCACAAGAAATGAAGGGCTTTCAGCCTTCAAAGGGCTTCATCCCAAAATTTGACACACTTTTAAACATTTTTTTGCTCCCTTATGAGAAATGCAAGGCAAATCAGTGCATTCCAATTTAAATCTATGTGCCTAAACTTAAGTTTTACTTGTATGAGCATTTTTTTTGGGGGGGACGGTGCCAAAATGTCCTTGCCCCTAGGCAAACATGACCCACCATGCCACTGAGCTATATGGGTATATACATTAATACATACTTGGTTATAGTGAAACCATAAAGATTTAAAACTTGACAATACCTTAATTCTCATCAAAATACGTATACAAATTTTAATGAACTTAAGTTGTTTTTTGTGCATCTTTGCACTCTTCTAAGAAAGTTTTTTAGTCATTGCAAATTGAAATATAATTGTGCAATAAATTGAGATTGCTTTATAACCATAGCATGTCAATTACAGGTGTTGATTTTGTATGTTGATTCTGTTATTGGAATATTCCTGTGAATTTTCATTTTCATTTATATAATAGAGGACTTTAAAAGAAACCAATAAACCATGTTGATATCTTGTTCCATTCAGGAGCGATCTTTTTGTATGTCTATAAAATGACAATTGTTTGTCCTTTCATATAGAGTGTAAGGCACATAAGCAGATGGGCACAGAACGTTGATGTAAAGTGCATGTTATCCCCGGGTCCATCTCAGTAATTGAACAAAAAATATTTCTAACAATTCAGGAAGAGGCAATTGATTTTCAAAGAAATACATAGGCAATGTTTTGAGTCTGCAGTTATGACATCACACTGTGTACTGCAAGGTCTCTTTTGAACACACTAGTGATATCAGTGAAATGGGATAACTCATATAAACGAAATAAGACATGAAGTTGATTTTTACACTATTTTGTTTTTTTATAGTCCTCTTATCATATATAGCAAAATGATAATTCATGGAAATATTTCTTTAAAGGTATATGGACAGGTGCAGATTTTATATTCACCACAGAGAACTTTATATTCTGAACAGAACAGTCTTTCAATTTTGTCAAAAGCACCTGTTTTTTTAGAATTATTAGTGCATGGCAAAGTTGTGATGCATGATGGAGAAGGCAGCTTAGAATCTGTAATGTAATTTCTTAAATTTCTGTACCAAATGTCAGTAACTGATAAACACTAGATTGTTTTTTCCTGCTAAATTTTGATTACGGGTATAATGGAGATTAAAAATCTATCAGCCATGTTGAACTACTTCTATACAACTAACGTTGGTGAAGGATTAAAAAAGAATAAGATAACATAAACAAATCCATGTTTTCTTGTTGTAATGTCACAAAATCTAATAAATTTAAATAAATTTGCATAATTTATTATAATACGGTCTTAAAATTCAAAATGCTATATCAATTTTAACTGATTTTAAGTGATTTTGATAGAACCTTTTGCTGTTTGAATAGTTTATAGCATATGTTTTTGCATTTAAGCTCAAGTTGTTGCTACCTTATCCATAGATCTTTAAAGGAGCACTAGACCGAAAAGTGAGGGCGTATTTTTAGGTGGTCCCCAAAAAATAAAATGCTTATCTGGCACACAACGGTACAGATAGCAATTTTCTGCTTGATATGAATATTCAATTAACCTTTGCCTTCATGTCGTCTTTGGACTATAAAGGCATCAAATTTATCGATCTGTTGTGGATGATATATCTGTGAAATTCGCAAAAAACGAGCGCCCTCACTTTTCGGTCTGTTCACTTTTCGGTCTTTTCACTTTTCGGTCTTTTCACTTTTCAGTCTTTTCACTTTTCGGTCTTCACTTTTCGGTCTTTTCACTTTTCGGTCTTTTCACTTTTCGGTCTTTTCACTTTTTGTGATTTAGATTGATGTTAAGATTTTGAAAAATATTCATGCAGATGTATCTGCTATTTATCCAGATAAGTACTTTCTCCTCTTGTATTAATTGATATGAGGGACAATAGTTGAATTATTTTCTTCAGAACACGAATGCTTAGGTTTTCATAATATTGACAACAACCCCTGTTTTAATTGGATGTCTACAATTTTACAATGAATTACCTCACTTAGAAGAGTGCCACCATAGGAAACATTTTTAAGTGTTAGTGGAGGTTGCAAAATATTTAGCCAAGTACATGATAAGTTTTTTACTAACTCTTGGCGTATTTGAAATTATTTATATTTATGTGTTTTTCTCTTGTGATGGTGGTGTCATTTTGGCCTTGTATGTTAGTTATGTTTAGTACATTTGATAAAAAGCCACACAGGTTAGTTTATCCTCTTTATAATTTTACTTGAAACCTTAAATCTCTTTTTTATTTTTTAGGATTCAGCAGTCTAGCGTTAGTGTCACATTTCAGACGACTCTGTCCAACAATAACTACTTTGGAATTGATGCCCAGGGTTACCTGGCCGAGTTTGGCTGGATGTTGTATCCGTCATTTCAATTCTTTAAATGGCAAGCAGAATGGTAAGTAAACTAGAATTTCTGAAAGCTGATATTTTAATTTGTAAATTATATCCATTGCTTGAGTGATAAGTATGTGGGATTGGTTTACAAAGGTTTATTACATCCAAGCTTGGATAAACTTGTGAAAAAACTTTGACGGAAAGTCTGTCCATCTTAAAGGGAAATAATCAATCAGCAAAAAATAAATTCTTTTTAATGAACAAAATATTTCTTCCCGCCAATTCATGTTTTTTCTGCAGTTATAACTGCCGGAATAATGGTTTTTTTCCAGCTCTGTATAATATGGGTATAATTAAGGAATTAATGCCTAAGGTGCTTGGGCATACAACGCTTGCATGGTTGCTACACAAAAACTAGATTGAAATACAGCTACAATTTATGTTTGTGGGAAGAACAAACATTCCAACCCTGATTACATCCTGACAGACCTCCATTGGTACTTACAACTAAGAGCTTTAAAGTTATTCCATTAAGGTGTTTTATCAGACTATTTACAGTTTGCAAGGTTTAGGTGCATTCAGACTGGTATTATGAGGTATGGTTTTTATTCTTATATTCATGGTTTCCCATCAGGAGACAGTTGATTGACGTTATGACTACGACACTTTATGTTTGACTAAGATACTGTATGTTTTAGCTTCTAAGTTCATATGAAGGTACTTTAAAACATTCAAATGTTTGAACATAAAAGTTTCCAAAATGTATTATTCTTTAATAAGTAAGAATGACATGAAATCCTTTACAAGGAATTTCAAATTTATTATTTTCAGAGTGAGAGATTTTCATGAAATCTGCAATATTTCCAAAAATATATATGTAATGAGTGCAGACTTGAAAAAAATCTATGGTTCTAGTATTACCGCAGGAAGAAGAGGAATTTGCGGGAGGTTTTTTTATTTATTTTTATTGAAAAAAGAATTCTTGAGTAAGCAACAGTAGACAATAAATATGTGCTCCAACATGACCCCCATGTAATTGTGCGATGAATAGTACATTATATTGCGAAAGAGGGCAGCATAGAAAGATATATTTACAACATAAATATTATTTCTGTCACTATTTTTCATGGGAAGATTTTGGACACCTATTTAAAATCGGGAAAATTATATAATTAATTCCAACTGGTGTAGCGCATTGTATGAAAATATCATGTGATTTGCAAAAGACTTCTTTGACAAAATAGCTGATTCTTTGTTGTCGCTGTGCTCTGCAAGGTAAGTTGATTGCCTAATACGTGCAAAAATTACTTGTGCTTTAGAAACTAAATGTCCAATGATGTTCATCTACATGGTGGGTTACTTGTAAATAAATGCACCTTTGAGGTTTCAAAAAATAGCTTTTCACATTAAGAGTTTCATGCAAGTGAATGAAATTTAAGTATAGATGGTTTTTACTTAAATTTGTGTGGAAACCATTTTCACTTTATGCAACTTTGATGTTATTAAGGGTATGAATATTTATCAGTTTTTACACAAACTGTGTGTAAACTATTTTGATTTCATGCAACTTTGATGTTATTTGGTATGAATATCCATCATAATCAAGCAAGTAGAAGAATATACCTATGCTGCTTTATTATAACTTAGTCACAATAAGATTACAACTATTGCCCTCATTTTGCTATTGAGCAGTAATTCCCTAACTGAGAGAGGTCTGACATACATTTTATCACCCTTATCCTATCAATACACATGTAGCATTGGGTTCTCATTACCCAAATAGAGAAGATTATTTTATCTTAATTTACCATATGTGTGTGGTTAGGAAATGTCATTGAAACAGAATTTTGATTATTCTAATCACCTGTATGTGATAGATAGAAATGTGTTTGTAATTTTATCTGCATTTTTATCTTTTGAGTTCTTCTGACATTTCAAATATTAAGATAATGTTAGTCACTTAATTCTTTTAATCAGCTCGATTTTTAATTGTCCTTTGCTCTCTTTGATAATTTCTGTCTAGAAACACTGAACTTTTTAAGACAAAGATCTAGAAGTAATGCCATTTGAGTTAACTTTTTTTTTTTTTCTTTTATTGAGTTAATCAATGTTTTTGTCTACGAAGCTCTTTATAACATATCTCAAATATAATATATCAAATTGATAAAATAAAAAAGTAAAACAAACAAATAGCTAAGATGAGATGTATGAACAAAACAAGTGAATTATATCAATGGTCATCATATATATTAACAAACTTGTTCCCCATTTCTTGAAAGTTATTTAAGGATATTTTAACTTTGACAGTAAGAAGTCCCACTCGCTACTCTAAGAAGACCTGCTCTGGTTTTAAAGGATTAATTCAGTGGTCAAGCATGCTCATCTTATATAGTAGAGGACATTGAAAGAAATTAAATGATGCAGAAAGTGTTTCAAATATCTTAAAGGATTAGTTCAGTGGTCAAACAAGTCTATCTTGTACGGTAGAGGGCTTCAAACGAAAGAAGGTAGTGAAGAAACTACTTCAATATTTTATTTTGTTATGAAGATATTCTTATTTACTTCCAAATTATATCTTACCTTCCATGCTATAAATATGCAATCTGGACCAATGACTTGATTTTAACGCACTTCTAAACAAACTAAAAACGTAGTTACCAACCCAGCCCTGACCTCCGTTATAACATCAAACATCCTTCACTTCTTTTCAGCTCTTTGCTGTCACAACATTGCTGAAAATTTGTTGTGAAATTTCTTTAAAATGTCATTAGCTGTGGCTCTCCTTAAAATTCTGTTCCAGCCAGTCCAAACCACAAACCTAAATATTGTGACTAATATAACCAATTATCCTCCCTAAAATAAACCTCTTGCTAAATGATAGACAGTTCATATGGCCTGCATGTAATGAAACACCTTGTTTAACTAAAAGGTCAGTTAGGGTTATCAAAGAAAACAATGGTTCCTTTATTGCCAGAACTAGTTACAACTACTGTGTGAACTTTTATGAACTGTATTTACTGTGTGCAATTATCTTTGGACACGTGGGTGTAATTTGAGTAACTGGTGTCTGGAATATTATCAGCGAGTGGAACCTGAGCTTAATTGCTTGTGGTTTCAAAATAAGGAAAAAGATAGAAAAATGATAGGGAAATGTCTGGCCCGATCTGCTTAACTTTGACATCGGGTCTGAGTGTTTATTTTTTTAAGGACAGGACCAGCTAATGTTCACCTTTTTCTAACATTTATCTTCCTTGCAGCTCCTACCGTGAAGGTTTTTATATTGTTGGCACTTTCTTTTATCTTTTTCCAGTCATCTGAGGTAAGATGAGGTGGCCACATGAGAAATATTCGGTCCGACTCACAGGACTTTCACCATTGAGAATACATTTAAGTTAGAGTGCTTTTCCATCCACCCATACAACGGGTGTTTTTTAGTCCTTAGAGCACTTGGTGTGCTAGTTTTTAAGACTCATTCCCTTGGGTAGATGTGTTTCTCACCCTAGGCCCCCGCCCTGAGAATAGCCTAGCATTATACTATGCATATGTATTACATGTTAGGATGTCTTCAGTGCAGGTTCTCTTATGCATTAGGCCAACTTCTTGATTTGCTGTTGGCACATGCTCAAGAGGTTGACTTTCACCACACGATGGCTGAGCAGTCAGCCGCAACTAGCTCCAAGGAGCTACAGTTGGTACAAGAGAGCCTATATATTACCATACATAGCGTGATTTTGTATATCTAGCACTATTTTAAGACAAAGTTTTGAATTTATGTGCTCGATTACTGGGGCCAGGGGGACCTTAGGGAGGTCTCCCTGGTGCCCCTTTTGGGAGAATTCACCTTTTCTTTTTATCTCCACAGACAACAAGTTTACAGTGGTTTGTGTTTTCCACGATACCCCTGCGTTTCAAAGTTTTTGCATTTCTTGCATTTTCTCGGGGTTTCAAAAATTTTCAGATATAAGTCTATCTGATACATTTTTTTGGTGTACTAAGTTGCTGTGGCTTGCCTCATATCATGTTTGATGTCTTCCCGCAGTGCTGTCTTGCCCGCGTAAGGGTTGTAAGTACATCTCCCTAGGGAAACTTTGGTGTAAGTATTTATATATATTATATAGTCTAGCACCGAATAGGCGTATGCAATATATTCTAGCACAAAATAGGCATGTTCAATATATTCTAGCACCAGAAGGCGTATTCAGTATAGTTTAGCACCGAATAGGCATATCCAGTATAGTTTAGCGCCGAATAGGCGTATACTCAAAGTCAACTACTTATGCCAAGGCATGACGGCTCGACGATACTGAGTCAGTTGGGTCATAGGCAGTAGTCAACTTTGTTAACTTATACTGATCAACCACCCTGGGGCACCACGGCTAGACGCTACTGAGTCGGTGGGGTCACAGGTAGAGGTCCTTTGGGTGTAAGTTACAACTTAACTATATTAAGGAGCTGAGTTGCATCTTAACGACGTAACTTGGAATAAACCACATAATACTAGTGCACCACGTCTCGATTCTGGTGAGTTGATGGGGCACAGGTTGAGGTAGGCGACTTCTTATAACACCGCCGTGGGCCACGGTTCCGTGTAGGGACTGGTAGAAACACAAGGGGCGGCATCTTAAGAAAGGTAGAAGTAATTTCACAGGTCCATACGGTTTCAAACGGCTCCGGTGAACGGGTCTATAAGGCTCCACGGCACGGGTTCACGGGTCTATTGCATGGGTCCATACGGCTCCATAAAACGGGTTCATGGCTCCATACGGGCTACGGGTCCAGTGAACGGCCCCGTATGGGTCCATATGGCTCCATAGCCAAGCTTTACCGGTTCATATGGCTCCATTGTATGGCTCCTTACGGTATCTTAGCTAAGCTTTATGGATCCATATGGCTGCGGTGAACGGGTCTTTAGGGCCCCATAGGATCTGCAGTAGCATATGGTAGCGTACAGCGTGCGGTAAACCTGAAGTGTACCCACCAGCAGCACAGCTGCGTGGCGTGATAAAGCGGTGCTAGATCAAACTTTATAGGAAGTGGTGCTTCACGGAAGCTAATTTCTTCTTATACCAGTAGCAATTATCTACATGATTCTGCAGCCATTATTTTACTGGGACGCGTACTAAGTACAGCGGTGGTCCCCCACACGTAGCCACCAGCTTCGTAGCTCCGTGGTGAAATGGAGTTAAAGGCTGGTATAGTATACGTAGTACATTAACACTATCATTTATCCATACAGCTCCATTATACTTTTAGCTATATTAACAGGGACGTGTACTGAGTTCGTCAGTAGTCTCCCACAAGTAGCCACTAGCTTTGTGGCTCCGTGGTGAATAGAAGTAAACTGAGTTAACGGCTTGTAGAGCAGATGTGGTACATTAACGCTATCGTAGATCCATGCGGCTCCATAATACTGATAGCTATTCAAATAGGGACGCGTACTGAGTACGGCAGTAGTCCCCCTCACGTAGCCACAAGCTTTGTAGCTTCATGATGAACAGAAGTAAACTGAGTTGACGGCTCGTAGAGCATACGGCTTAATAATACTTATCAGGGATGCATACTGAGAACGGTGGTAGTCGAATAGAATTTAACTGAGTTAATGGTTCGTATAGCATACGCAGTATTTTAACACTATCGTCAATTCAACCCCAGTGATTGGGTTAATGACTCGTATGTTATCGTAGTACGTTAACACCCTTACAAAATTAACTCCACGTAAGTTACTTTTGTGGCTTAGTTGGCCGCTTATTAACAGTCTCACATTCGTGGTAGCTGTTAAAGGCAACAGCATCTTTAGTTTACGCTATATGTTAACGCCTTTATAAAGCAGCTTCACGCTTCACAAAATGTTAGTTAATAAGTTAATATCAGTTTTCTCCACATCCGTAGCCATCGGCTCCGCAGTTGCAAGGTTGTAACAACCTTCCGAAAGTTAACGGCCCTTATATAGCATACAGCGTACGTTAACGTCATATCTAATGAACTTAACACTAGTTAAGTTGCTGATATGAGTAGCCAATGGCAACGCGATTCCACAGCTGCAACAGCCTGTTCTAAGTTGCGTCGCGTATATTATACGCAGGACGTTAACATCTTATTACAATAAATTGATAAGGTTTACAGCCAACGTCAACATTAATGGCCCATATAGCATACGCGGTATGTTAATGAGACGAATAACAGATTAACGAAGTCTATAATTGGACGAATTTTAGCCACCAGCTTTGCAGTTCCACGGTTGCAACAACCAGCTCTAACATTAACAGCCCATATAGTATACGCCGCACGTTAACACTATATTGGAATGGTTGTATCAACTTCTTAACATTAATGACCAGTATAGTATACGCCATACATTAACGAGACATTAAAATACCTTAACTAAGTTAATAGTCGGCCATAGCCACCAGCCCCACATTTTCACGGTTGCCAAGGACCTGGTCAAAGTAACAGCCAGTATTGCTTACAGTGCATGTTATAACACTATTTAGATTAACCTTTTCAGGTAAATGGACTTTCACTGCGTACAGTGCTAGTTATCTCCATAGCCGTAGCCAACGACTTACGGCTCAGCAGTCCTATGGCTCAAAGCCTGCCTTACACAGTTAGCGGCCCGTATAGTATACGGCATACATTAACGGCCTGCTATTTAACTCGTTAACCAGAGTTAATAGTACCAGTCAGACCCACAAAGTTGTGTTGTCTGTACACTTTTCAACCATGCAGGTCTCTACGACCTGAAAAGTCGGGTTTACTCATAGGTTTTAAGTCAGTAAGGCTTAAACAAACTTAATTCATAGCAGACCTAGACTCACACCAGCAAGGTCTTGCGTTTACAGAGTGCACCTGAACAACGTAATGAGGAGACAGTTTTCCTCCCTACCATTCACGTTGATTGGCTAATGACCCATTTTTATACGCTGTTTCTCTAATGTCAGACTTTAGCAGCGCTGGGTTATACATGCATTTAAACCTGCCACGTTGCTCCTAGGTCATCATGTAGCTTCTCAGCAATTATTTTGTATGCTGACACTATACGAAGACCACGGTCTTTTATTCTCTCCACAGTTTCACTGTTGTAAGAGCTTTCCAAGTTAACAGCCTGTAGAACATACGACGTACATTAACCCCCAGTTAAAAATAGCTTATTGGAGTTAAGGGCCTGAAATTGTTTTTCCTTTTATCATGGCACTTTACTGGTGATATGGACAACCTAAGTAGGGCGTGCAGTGTAGCCAATGGCACCCGGACGTACCCAGGTGCAGCATTGGCAAGAGATTGGTTAACTCCACCCAGGCTGTACCTGCGAGTCCTGCTACGATAGCTGACCATGTGATCCCCTGCAGACTTGCACACTATGCAATGACTGAGATGTAGTGGTAGTGGCGTGACAAGGCCACGTGTGGTTCAAGGAGTGGCACTTAAAGAAAGTCACCACGAGAGCGGAGAAGGGAAGCACCACGAGAGCGGTGAAGGGAAGCACCGATTGACGGTCCTCTTCCTCTGCCTCCCCCTTCACCACGCTTGGCAGCACTCCCTTTGGGGCCTTCCCCACAGGTTTTGCCAACATCCAGCAGTTCGCTAACTTCTCTTCCCCGTTCTTCTCCACAGCCGGGCAGGCCCCAGAGTAGGGTTTGAGAAAGAAGCAGGAAGCACAAACGGAGAGGACTGTTTTGTCCTTTCTTTACTTCTCAATATGTTCCTTCCCACCTGAGCCCAGGCATGGACATCGGGAAGAAAAATAGAGTTAACCCATGGGAGGATGTTTCCTACCTTCATGGATTCTTCAAATCCAGGCCTTCAGTCTTGGGTCAGACAGGCCGTGGAGGAGAGGCTGCTGCCTTCGATGCACCACCAGCCAGCAGCATCCAATGCGTACATTCAACGCTTCCCCGAGTATGCGAGTCGATGACGTCTTTGAAATCTACCCCTCGGGATGAAGATGGTCACACAGATGACCAGGGTCTCTCCTTGGGAACACCAATCATCTCCAGAGTGGCGGACTGCTCCTTTTAGTAGAGAAACCCTCCCACCATGCCAATTCAGACCTTGGACGTTCTGGACTTTACACAAGGCCACTTATGGCCGACAGAGGAGAGAGTGCTATCCGTGAAGGCGATAGCGATAGCAGATTTCCTCCTCTTACAGCGAATGTCTCTGGTGAGAAACTGGCTGATGCCCATAGGCCACTTAGCCAGTCTGGTGGACATAGTCCCCATGTGCAAGTTTCACATGAGGGACCTACGTCCCCTTCTGCTAACCCTTCTGTGGTCCCATCCAGATACCCCCACTCCATACCTTCAGATGGTGGCCCCCCTAGTAGTGGTGCAACCACTCCTACCTGTCGTGAGGAGCGAAATTTCCACCCATCAGACCTTCACCATCAATGGTGACGGATGTGCAAAAAGTAGCATAGCTTATCATTAACTGTTAACAGTTTTATATTTGTGTTCTTTCCTTGAAAAGTAACAATAGCATTATCATTAGCTGTTAACAAATTATATTTGTGTATTTTGTTTGAAAAGTAACATAACTTATAAATTGTTAACAGCTTAATATAGATGAACTTTCCTCTGGGATGAATACTTAAATATCACTGATACACTTCACCAGGACTTTTTAAAGTATTTAGATGCTCCTTGCAATAAAACATAATGATACCAAACTTGTTCAGTTTAAGAATGTACTATGCTATCATCAGAAGCGTTTCAGAGTAGTAAAATATTTGTATAATACTAATAAATTGTAATAAGTAATACAACTGGTTATTTTGTAAAATGATAACCAAATTCTATCAAAGTAAAGTACTTTATCTCTTCTCTCACCACCAACACCCCACTAAGAAGATTTGGAGAATGGTTAACAGCTTCCCACGGCAGAGTAGGCAAATCTTCCATCTCCCATCTCTCTTGGAATGGAGACCTTCTCACATAAAAAAAGACATCGTTGACCACCTGCCGCCTCTTTCAGCAACATCTCGGCCTCGACCAACTACTCCAATGCTTTCAAAATCAAAAAAAGCTTGCGATGAAGCCCGGAGAATCACTTTTCCCTCTGACAACTCCGAAAGCTACAACACCCCTCTCACTCTTTCTGAATTAAACCAAGCCATCAGCGGCGCTGGCTGCACCTCCAAGGGCCCAGATAACATCCCCTATCAGTTTCTGAAACACCTCCCCATCAAAGCCACCACTACCCTACTCACCATCTTCAACCACATTTGGTCCTCACCTCCTTTCCCCTATCTGGAGGACAGCTATTGTCATCCCGTCCTTAAACCGGGAAGGATAGCACCGTCCCCACCAGCTACCGACCCATCGCCCTTACTTGCTGTCTCTGTAAAATTATGGAAAAGATCATTAATCAGAGACTAAACTGGTTCCTCGAGACCAACAGAATCCTCTCTCCTCAAAGCGGCTTCCGAAAAGCGTCGCAATACCTAGACCAGTTAATTACGCTCGACACCGCTATCCGGGAATCCTTTGCAAAAAGGAACACCTCATTGCCATATTTTTGACCTCGAGAAAGCTTTCGACACTACTTGGAAATACGGCATTACCGGAAACTTCACACCATTGGCCTCAGAGGCCACCTCCCCCATCTTTATTCAAAACTTCCTCTCACCCAGGCAGTTCCAAGTTCGTATTGGCCACACCCTCTCCAAGCCGTACCCCCAAGAAGAGGGCGTCCCCCAAGGCAGCATCCTCTCCCCACTCTCTTCAACCTGAGCATTAATGACATCGGGAATGACCTTGGCCCCAGCATCAAGCGTACCCTCTCGTGGATGACTTCACCATCTTCTACTCCTCCCTAGCTTTCCTATTGTTGAAAATAGGCTTCAAACCAGCCTCAATCAGCTGCAAGTCTGGAGCAACAATAACGGTTTAGATTCTCCAAAGACAAGACAGTCTGCATGCACTTTTGTCATTTCAACAACCTCCACCCCAACCCGAACTTTGTGCTCAATGGGAATCGCATCCCTAAAGTTGAAAACACAAAGTTCCTTGGTCTAACTCTAGACCCCAAGCTCACCTACAAGCCACACATCACCAACCTGAAACTAAAATGCAATAGCTCCCTCAACCTCCTCCGACTGCTCTCCAACACTACTTGGGAGCTAACCGCATATGCTCTCCTCAAAATTTTCAGGCTCACCATTCGTGCCAAGCTTTTGACTATGGCAATATTGTTTACTGTGTCAGCTCACAACGCATACCTCAACCACATTAACACCATCCAAAATGAAGCCCTCAGGCTTTGTCTAGGAACCTACAGGACCTCCCCAATCACTAGCCTTCATGTTGAAGCCAACGAACCCCCTTTCTACTTAGATGTAAAAAGCTTAGCCTCTCCTATGCTTTTAGAGTCCTCACCAACACCCAGAACCCTGTTTACAACCTCATTAGGTACCCCTAATTTCTCCTCCCTCTTTGATAGGACTAAAACCCTATCGCCCCCTTCAGCTTACGCATTAAATCAGACCTCTTTCAACTTGGCATCAACCGCCCTCTCGGCACCTATTCCTGGCCCACTTTTCGCCTTGGGCCACCCCCTTCCTTCTGTCCACCTAGACCTCTCCACTTATAACAAATCTCAAACTCACCTAATCTCTTCATCAATCTCCACAACCAAATCAAAGACCAACTCTCAAATTACACCTCCATATATACTGATGGCTCCAAGGAAGGCAACAAGACAGCTGCTGCTGCCATCATCCAAGACATCACCCTCAGTAGCAGACTTCCTGACCACTCATCCATCTTTTCAGCCGAGGCTAAGGCCATTCTCCTCGCCCTCAACTTTATTGAGTACTCTCCTCTTAGTCACTTTGCCATTTTCTCTGACTCAAAGGCTGTTCTTACTTCATTACTCAATCTTAAATGGGATAACCTCACCTGCCACCTCCTCCTCCGGAAACTCTTTTCTCCCACCCTCTGCAGGAAAAGTGTTCTTTTCTTCTGGATACCCAGCCATGTTGGCATCCCTGGCAATGACAGGGCTGATACAGCCACGCTAAGCTTGCCCTTAACCTCCTCCCTTCCCCTTTTCCCAAAACCCTCTCTGACATCAAACCGCTTATCGCTTCTCTTGTTCGTGACCGCTGGCAAACCTTATGGAACTTCCAAATTGATAACAAACTCCATGTTATCCAGCCCACAATCGATCAAATCCACCATTAACAACCTTTCTCGTATCGACAACGTTCATATTACCCGTCTTAGAATTGGTCACACCCACCTCACTCACTCCCACCTCCTTATTGGTTCCCCCAACCCCTCTGTAACAATTGCCACTGCATCCTTACAATCCATCACGTTCTCCTTGCTTGCCCCTGTACAACCTTCCCAGAGCTTCTCTCGCTCCCCACAACTCAATTGCTGAGTTCTTCCAAAAAAATCCTCCAGATAAAATAGTCTCCTTCCTCCAGCATACATCCCTCTACAATCATATTTAATCCTCCTCTTCCACCCCCTCTCTACTCTGTTTTTAGTTTTACCCATGCACCTCCTCTCTCGATCACAGCTTTCTGGCTTTTGTTCTTGAATTTCTCTCATTCTTCCCCTGGTCTCTTTCCTTACTACCTCTAAAATGATCTGACCTCTCAGGCACAATTTGACCTTCGTTGTCGTGGTGCCGTTAAGACCTCATCAAACAAACAAACAAACAAACAAAGTAAAGTAATTATTTTCGAAATAACTTGAATTTTTTTTGCAATCATTGCAAATATTTGTTGCTTTGAAAGAAGGTATGTTAGCAATTATGTGTTGTCAAGTGTACTTCTGTACATCAGTCCTTATTAGAAAAATGTGTAGAAAGCTTCAGAATTCAACATCTTTTACATGGAACAAGCGTTATGAACACATTCTTTGCATGTGGTTATTTCATACACTAAAACAATTTTTTCTTACACTCATCTACCTCTCCTTACTATTCCTTTCTCTAAACCCTGCCTTCTCCCCTTCTAATAATCCTATTCTCTATTCTCATTTAGTTCTAGCACCATGTTTTTACAATTACCCTCTTGGCACATTTGACTCTGGCTGCTGCAGTGCCGTTAAACTGCAACAAACTCAAATTAAATGGAGGAACAAAAGCAAGTAGCTCTAAATAATCAAAAAAAATTACAAAGAAAATATAAGAACAATTTGATTACAGTATGTCTTGTCACATTTAATTTGAAATAAATTGGACTAATCCATACAACATAAAAGAAGAACGAGTATTAAAAATATCATTTTCGTTGGGCATATCAGTGGATGATCATTTTGGAGATTCTTGACAGTTTTGATTATATGGGGAGATTTGTATCTAGAGTTAATGTTTTTGTTTTTTTGTATTTTAGGAATTTGTAAAATAATGATGATGATCGCAATAGTAATCACCATATTTGATGTTTTTTTGTGATGGTTGACATATATCTGGCTCAGGGTAAATTATCACATATCATGTAACGAACACAATTTTCTTCTAAACCTAACTTAATTTTGATGAAAATGAATTTTATCAACTATAAGATATTTCTTAATTTCAATATTAGGAATTATACAAAGGTTCAAATAAAATGAAGGGATATATTTCATAGTGATGTTGTTCTTTCTTCTAAACAGGTTCAATTACAAAACAGAGCTGTTAGCAAATCTTTCACAGAATGCAATAGTGGTACCAATAGTAAATGCATCAATTATGCAAGGACAGAATGGAACTGTGTCTTCTGTCACCTTACCAGGTAAGGATGCTATATCTCATGGCAATCATTAAAGATGTAGTTTAGTGGCCGTACCAGGTAAGGATGCTATATCTCATGGCAATCATTAAAGATGTAGTTTAGTAGCCCTACCAGGTAAGGATGCTATATCTCATGACAATCATTAAAGATGTAGTTTAGTGGCTCTACCAGGTAAGGATGCTATATCTCATGACAATAATTAAAGATGTAGTTTAGTGGCCCTACCAGGTAAGGATGCTATATCTCATGGCAATCATTAAAGATGTAGTTTAGTAGCCCTACCAGGTAAGGATGCTATATCTCATGACAATCATTAAAGATGTAGTTTAGTGGCTCTACCAGGTAAGAGGCTATATCTCATGACAATAATTAAAGATGTAGTTTAGTGGCCCTACCAGGTAAGGATGCTATATCTCATGACAATAATTAAAGATGTAGTTTAGTGGCCCTACCAGATAAGGATGCTATATCTATGACAATCATTAAAGATGTAATTTAGTGGCCCTACTAGATAAGGATGCTATACCTGTATCTCATGACAATCATTAAAGATGTAGTTTAGTAGCCCTACCAGGTAAGGATGCTATATCTCATGACAATAATTAAAGATGTAGTTTAGTGGCCGTACCAGGTAAGGATGCTTTATCTCATGACAATCATTAAAGATGTAGTTTAGTAGCCCTACCAGGTAAGGATGCTATATCTCATGACAATCATTAAAGATGTAGTTTAGTAGCTCTACCAGGTAAGGATGCTATATCTCATGACAATCATTAAAGATGTAGTTTAGTGGCCCTACCAGGTAAGGATGCTATATCTCATGACAATCATTAAAGATGTAGTTTAGTAGCTCTACCAGGTAAGGATGCTATATCTCATGACAATCATTAAAGATGTAGTTTAGTAGCTCTACCAGGTAAGGATGCTATATCTCATGACAATCATTAAAGATGTAGTTTAGTAGCCCTACCAGGTGAGGATGCTATATCTCATGACAATAATTAAAGATGTAGTTTAGTAGCTCTACCAGGTGAGGATGCTATATCTCATGACAATCATTAAAGATGTAGTTTAGTGGCCCTACCAGGTAAGGATGCTATATCTCATGGCAATCATTAAAGATGTAGTTTAGTAGCCCTACCAGGTAAGGACGCTATATCTCATGACAATAATTAAAGATGTAGTTTAGTGGCCGTACCAGGTAAGGATGCTATATCTCATGACAATCATTAAAGATGTAGTTTAGTGGCCCTACCAGGTAAGGATGCTATATCTCATGACAATCATTAAAGATGTAGTTTAGTAGCCCTACCAGGTAAGGATGCTATATCTCATGACAATCATTAAAGATGTAGTTTAGTGGCTCTACCAGGTAAGGATGCTATATCTCATGGCAATCATTAAAGATGTAGTTTAGTAGCTCTACCAGGTGAGGATGCTATATCTCATGACAATAATTAAAGATGTAGTTTAGTAGCCCTACCAGGTAAGGATGCTATATCTCATGACAATCATTAAAGATGTAGTTTAGTGGCCCTACCAGGTAAGGATGCTATATCTCATGACAATCATTAAAGATGTAGTTTAGTGGCCGTACCAGGTAAGGATGCTATATCTCATGGCAATCATTAAAGATGTAGTTTAGTAGCCCTACCAGGTAAGGACGCTATATCTCATGACAATAATTAAAGATGTAGTTTAGTGGCCGTACCAGGTAAGGATGCTATATCTCATGACAATCATTAAAGATGTAGTTTAGTGGCCCTACCAGGTAAGGATGCTATATCTCATGACAATCATTAAAGATGTAGTTTAGTGGCCCTACCAGGTAAGGATGCTATATCTCATGACAATCATTAAAGATGTAGTTTAGTAGCCCTACCAGGTAAGGACGCTATATCTCATGACAATCATTAAAGATGTAGTTTAGTAGCTCTACCAGGTAAGGACGCTATATCTCATGACAATCATTAAAGATGTAGTTTAGTAGCCCTACCAGGTAAGGCGCTATATCTCATGACAATAATTAAAGATGTTGTTTAGTGGCTCTACCAGGTAAGGATGCTATATCTCATGGCAATCATTAAAGATGTAGTTTAGTAGCCCTACCAGGTAAGGATGCTATATCTCATGACAATCATTAAAGATGTAGTTTAGTGGCCCTACCAGGTAAGGATGCTATATCTCATGACAATCATTAAAGATGTAGTTTAGTGGCCCTACCAGGTAAGGATGCTATATCTCATGACAATCATTAAAGATGTAGTTTAGTGGCCCTACCAGGTAAGGATGCTATATCTCATGACAATCATTAAAGATGTAGTTTAGTGGCTCTACCAGGTAAGGATGCTATATCTCATGACAATAATTAAAGATGTAGTTTAGTGGCCCTACCAGGTAAGGATGCTATATCTCATGACAATCATTAAAGATGTAGTTTAGTAGCTCTACCAGGTAAGGATGCTATATCTCATGACAATCATTAAAGATGTAGTTTAGTAGCCCTACCAGGTAAGGACGCTATATCTCATGACAATAATTAAAGATGTTGTTTAGTGGCCGTACCAGGTAAGGATGCTATATCTCATGACAATCATTAAAGATGTAGTTTAGTGGCCCTACCAGGTAAGGACGCTATATCTCATGACAATAATTAAAGATGTAGTTTAGTGGCCCTACCAGGTAAGGATGCTATATCTCATGACAATCATTAAAGATGTAGTTTAGTAGCTCTACCAGGTAAGGACGCTATATCTCATGACAATCATTAAAGATGTAGTTTAGTAGCCTTACCAGGTAAGGATGCTATATCTCATGACAATAATTAAAGATGTTGTTTAGTGGCCGTACCAGGTAAGGATGCTATATCTCATGACAATCATTAAAGATGTAGTTTAGTGGCCCTACCAGGTAAGGACGCTATATCTCATGACAATAATTAAAGATGTAGTTTAGTGGCCCTACCAGGTAAGGATGCTATATCTCATGACAATCATTAAAGATGTAGTTTAGTAGCTCTACCAGGTAAGGACGCTATATCTCATGACAATCATTAAAGATGTAGTTTAGTAGCCTTACCAGGTAAGGATGCTATATCTCATGACAATCATTAAAGATGTAGTTTAGTGGCCCTACCAGGTAAGGATGCTATATCTCATGACAATCATTAAAGATGTAGTTTAGTAGCTCTACCAGGTAAGGATGCTATATCTCATGACAATCATTAAAGATGTAGTTTAGTAGCCTTACCAGGTAAGGATGCTATATCTCATGACAATCATTAAAGATGTAGTTTAGTAGCTCTACCAGGTAAGGACGCTATATCTCATGACAATAATTAAAGATGTAGTTTAGTGGCCCTACCAGGTAAGGATGCTATATCTCATGACAATCATTAAAGATGTAGTTTAGTAGCTCTACCAGGTAATGCTATATCTCATGACAATCATTAAAGATGTAGTTTAGTAGCCTTACCAGGTAAGGATGCTATATCTCATGACAATAATTAAAGATGTTGTTTAGTGGCCGTACCAGGTAAGGATGCTATATCTCATGACAATCATTAAAGATGTAGTTTAGTGGCCCTACCAGGTAAGGACGCTATATCTCATGACAATAATTAAAGATGTAGTTTAGTGGCCCTACCAGGTAAGGATGCTATATCTCATGACAATCATTAAAGATGTAGTTTAGTAGCTCTACCAGGTAAGGACGCTATATCTCATGACAATCATTAAAGATGTAGTTTAGTAGCCTTACCAGGTAAGGATGCTATATCTCATGACAATCATTAAAGATGTAGTTTAGTGGCCCTACCAGGTAAGGATGCTATATCTCATGACAATCATTAAAGATGTAGTTTAGTAGCTCTACCAGGTAAGGATGCTATATCTCATGACAATCATTAAAGATGTAGTTTAGTAGCCCTACCAGGTAAGGATGCTATATCTCATGACAATAATTAAAGATGTAGTTTAGTGGCCGTACCAGGTATGGATGCTTTATCTCATGACAATCATTAAAGATGTAGTTTAGTGGCCCTACCAGGTTGGGATGCTATATCTCATGACAATCATTACAGATGTAGTTTAGTGGTGAAACAACCATCATGTAAGATGGAGGACAAAAAAGCAACAGTTGTTGAAGGATTACTTCAGTGACGTAGCTAAACTTCCCAAAAAAAAAAACTGGAAATTTTAAGGGAAAAGACAGAAGTTTTGGGGAAAGTATGACATAATTCGAGGAGTAACTGTGAACTTTGAGGAAAACTGAAAATTCTGAAATTTTTGGGAAAATGTTGCATATTTTGAAGAAAATCTTCAGGAATTTTGAGGAAAATACTTTGGAAATTTTGAGAACTTTTTTTGATATTTTGAGAGAAATTAAGATATTTTGAGGGAAAATTTGTATATTTTGAGAAATAAATCAGAGATTTGCTAACTTTAAACTGCTAAATAGGCCTAACTTAAAAATTTGGTTGTCAGAAATTTTGTGATTCTTTTTTCACAAGATGGCCGGTATACAACTGAACTTTAAAAGACAGATCGTTTTTTTCAGGATTACTAAAACAATTCAACATACTGAATATTCTGTTGTGCAAATTTTCTGACCTATTGGAAATTTCCGGCCAGGGGGTAAAATTTTCCCTGCTGCCCTTTCCGCCTACCCCCTTTAGCTACGCCACTGGACTATTTTAGTCATCATAAAAGTTCACCTTATACAAAAAAGACAATAAACAAAACAAAATGGTGAAGAAAGTGTGAAAAAGTCTTATTTCATTTAGTATATATTCAAATTAAAAGTTGTATCTGATTTTGTTGAAATGACTGAAATCAGACTAGCAGGGACATGACATCCTAACATTCCTCAAAAGTCTGAGTGTTTTTTATTGAAAAATCAATTGGATGGGTCAGGAGAGTGAAAATGGGTCTAGAAAAGTAGAGATGATTTGCCTCCTGAAGAAATTTCAGAAAACATATTTTAATCAGTAGAAAAAGTTTGATTAATTTTTAATACAACGCATTCACAATAAGAAAGTGAGGATGGGACATTATTGCTTAAGAGTTTACTTTATACACTAGTTATAAAAAACTAAACGTTATAACTCTTCATCTTCTGCGTGGAATACGATAGCAGAGTAGATTCTTTAGAGCTCTGTTGGTAATTTTCCCCTTTATCAATTAACCTGTCTGACTTAGATGATTGACAGCTTTTCCAACCAATCACCGAATGAAATTGTCTAGCAACAAAATCTGCGTAACTAAGTGGGGCAAACATCCTTCACGGTACTGGCACAGTGCAGATAGCTAGCGGCGTGCGCTCATGTAGTCAATGCAATTTACTGTACAAAACAAATTTCTGCACACACAGACTGAGTGACGACAAAATGTTGAACAAAAATTGCGCTTACAGACCCACTGCGGGCTTTGTAAATTTGATGCTGTTACCCAGAACAGTTAGCAAACTGAATTTTGTTTATCCCATTTGCCAAAATCTTTAAAGATCTGGAGAAGTGCCATAAATGGTTCAAAGCTTGTGGCAGGTCTCGCAAACATCTAAATAAATGTCAATGCATTGGTAATGCACGATTGCAGATATAAGGTTTGTTTTTCTCACCTAGTTACTGCGTTGCTATTGTGGGTGTGGCGTATTTCGTAACTCAAGAGATGTCAATTATCATAAATCCTCTGATAGCATATTCTCCAAAGAAACAAAGCAATAAAGATTTGACAGATCTGTTTAAAAATAGCCATTGTAGGTAGTTTACTGTAAAGGAGTCATGTAGAAGGGCAAAGTAACACCCTAACTTTCTTTACAATTATTAATGTTAATAAAACCTAATCAAACATTTTTTGGTAAATCCCAATTTGTATTATTTTATTCATCAAATTTCTTCTTTACCAGATATTTTTTTAACATTTTTATTGGTTAAAAGTCACAAGTTCTAAAGAAATATTTTACTGAAATAAACAAAGAATTTTAAGGAACGTAGCGCTGTGATTTTTACACAATACTTTCAAACTTGAATATCTCTAATCTACATGTAGGATGTGCAGGCTTATATTTCTGATCTACATGTATGATGTGCAGGCTAATATATCTGATCTACATGTAGGATGTACAGCTTAATATCTCCAATTTACATGTAGGATGAACAGGTTAATATCTCTGATCTACATGTAGGATGGACAGGTTGATATATCTGATCTACATGTAGGATTAACAGGTTAATTTCTCTGATCTACATGTAGGATGTACAGGTTAATATTTCTGATCTACATGTAGGATGTACAGGTTATTATTCCTGATCTACATGTAGGATGAACAGGTTAATATCTCCAATCTACATGTAGGATGAACAGGTTAATATTTCTGATCTACATGTAGGATGTACAGGTTAATATTTCTGATCTACATGTAGGATGAATAGGTTAATATTTCTGATTTACATGTAGGATAAACAGCTTAATATTTCTGATTTACATGTAGGATAAACAGCTTAATATCTCCGATCTATATGTAGGATGTACAGGTTAATATCTCTGATCTACATGTAGGATGCACAGGTTAATATCTTTGATTTACATGTAGAATGAACAGGTTAAATCACCAAACCTATCCTTAATCACTTAGAGCTAATCTTTATTTCACAGTTTATTATGCTTTTGATCTCTTTCAGATCTTGCTGAATATGACACAGTCCAGCTTGATGCTTCCCTGTCATGCCCTGGCACCAACGATGAGACCTGTCCACCCTGGGACCACATTGTCCATCTGTATGTTTGTTGCAATGCATCCTCTCCTTTGTGTGGTCAAGAGCTTGGGAGATGGATAACACCATTCAGAAGGTCAGTTGAAGACAAGAGTTTGGATCAGTATGACCACTTGGGATTGTAAATGATGGATATACTTGGCTTTTTTTGCAACAGAATATTGTTTATGCAACTATCCATATGTAAATGAGCATGGCAAAAGAATGCTGGAGTGAGACTTCATGTAACAAAGTGGAGGATGAAATCATTTTTACAATCAATTTGAAGAAAGGATTTATAAAGAATAATATATTCTGAGAAAAAGTATGCAAAAAAAGCACTAAAAGTAGTGAGAGAGGTGCATATAACGTACCCTCTTGAATTATACTCCCTGGGCTCACTGGTATATGTTGATGATATGATGATGTTGGGATTGGTGGTGGGTCCTGAGGTTTAAAGTATTACACACCCTTCTGGATTTACCCAGGATTTTTTCTTACAAGGGCCTTTTTGGGCAAAAGCTTATTCATTTGCAATGTAGATCTCCTGGTCTTTGTTATATAATATCTATACAGGCCTATCTGGACCAAATAGTACTTACTTGAATTTGACTGGCCTTAGAATCATATCACTGCATTCTAGCATTTTATTATTCAATATGTGTCACTTGTATTTGGTTGTAAAGCTCTTTGAGTACGCATAGTAAGTATAAGAACTAAGTATTATCATGAAGCTTATTGTTCATTGCCAGAAAATTTTGCCTTTTCTTTCATACAGTATCTTTTTTAATGCAGACTTGCTTTCATTGAGAACCACAAAAAACTGAGGCGGCTCATACACGCTGTAACATATGACATGTGTGGAATGAAGATTTATCATACATGGTGTAACATATGACATGTGTGGAATGAAGATATATCATACATGGTGTAAGATATGACATGTGTGGAATGAAGATATATCATACATGCTGTAACATATGACATGTGTGGAATGAAGATATATCATACATGGTGTAACATATGACATGTGTGGAATGAAGATATATCATACATGGTGTAACATATGACATGTGTGGAATGAAGATATATCATACATGGTGTAACATATGACATTTTATTATTTATTTATTTATTTTACTGAATTTATATAGCGCCTTATCAAATATAAAATTGCTCTAAAACCGCTTTACAATAAAAACATACAAGTCAAGAAAAAATACAATAAAATAATTGTTGAAAATACAGATATAAAAAGGTTTATAAAAGTTAAAACTAATTAAAGTAGTAAATAGGCGATATATGTATTAAAATTCACATTCATTGTAAAAAGCTAAAAATGGACTTTATCAAAATATGTATATATATATAAATACCCAATCCTGATGATCTAGTAAAAGGCAGCTCTAAAAAGGTAAGTTTACACATATTTTTTGAATTCATTAATATTTATTGCACGCTTGGCTTCATCTGGTAAATCATTCCACAGTACTGCAGCTGAATGATCAAACCGCCTATTTCCGTAAGTACATGTTCTGATAATTGGTTTAGTTAATAATGACTTGTTTTGGGACCGTAGAGATTTAGTTGGTTAATATTTATGCACAAGATCTGTGAGGTAGACAGGGGCTAAACCATTGAATGTGTGGAATGAAGATGTATCAATGTGTGGAATGAAGATAAATCATACACGCTTTAACATATGACATGTGTGGAATGAAGATATATCATACACGCTGTAACATATGACATGTGTGGAATGAGGATATATCATACATGGTATAACATATGACATGTGTGGAATGAAGATATATCATACACGCTGTAACATATGACATGTGTGGAATGAGGATATATCATACATGGTGTAAGCATTCATCACAGACTAATCTTTGGTGAACTGGGTTTATTCCTCTAGTCAAAATTGATTTTAAGAAATGCTCAACAAAAGAAAAATATACTTGCAAATTTATATAGTCACATCCCTTTTTTGATGCCTTCTCTTGAATTTCAAAATTTGAAATTTGAAAATTGTGGTAAAACATGGATTTTTTATACAACAAAATTGAATTTGAAAACTGGCTAATGATGAATTGTTTTTTTGACTATGAAATTACAATTGTCTGTTGATTGCTCATAGCAAAGCTCATTTATATGAATAACGATTAAAAATGTATAAATAACATTTTATGTGATTTGGAAATGGCTGGTACATAATCTTAAACATCAATTTACTAGACTGTTATAAGAATTCTTCTGTTTTTCAGGAGAATTGGTCATTGGCTGACTGATGTAAGTTCACTGAAACCACTGCTTACTGGACAGAAATGTAATTTCACAATGAAGACAGTGCCATGGGCCAAAGCATGGAAGCCCTCTCTCAATCTCCGTCTTTCAACTCGCTCAGCAGGTATTTTATGTTTGATATTTATTAGTATGTTTTTCTTGCATTAGGATATAATTGCAAATTGATTCAAACAGTATTTAGGGCAATTTTATTTAGTCAGAAAGCATGACAATTCTAGTCAGATTTATATTCAGTGAAGAAACATTTGTGGGTGATATAAATAGTCATTTTAAAATCTATTTAGCCAGAAGTGGTTATTTCAGTACTTCGACCTATCAACTGTTTGGAGAATTTTACCTTTGTTACCCAACCAATCACCTACACTTGTTGGAGGAACATTTTTGAGCAACAATACCCGCATATTCCTTCATGTATAACAGACATGATGAGCGTTTGACAGCTTTTTTTTCATATGCTTGACCCCATACCCTGCATGAATTGTGCAGACAGCCAATAATCCCCCAGTATTTGATTGGTCAATAACTCTTCCCCAGTAAACAATCGGTCCATTATGGACACGTGAATTCTGGCCATGTGCTTCTGGTTTACTGAGTGGTTTGTCAGGTGGCCTGTTGAACAAACTTCAACTTGTTTAGAATACTGCTGTAAGACTGATCTCTGGCATAGGTATAAGATCTTATATTACTCCTATAATTTCCCATTTGCATTGGCTCAAAGTACAATCACGAATCAGGTTTAGGCTTTATGTTCATCTTTTCAAAATTCTCCATGGTCTTGCACCAATTTATCTGTCTGAATTAATTCATTTGTATGTCCCAGATCCCAGACTTAGGTCTGCCTTTAATGGCCCACTAATAAGGAGATAATATGGCAGCAAACAAGTTAGTCGTTACAACTTTGCTGTCACTGGATCATCTCTCTGGAATGAGCTGCCTGTCCACATCAGATCTGCAAGTGACATTATCAATTTCAAGAAGCAATTGAAAACACACCTTTTTACCCAATAATGTAAAGCGCTTAGTTTTGTTCTCAATATAAGCGCTATATAAGCATCTACATAATGATAATAATAATAATAATAATAACAATGTGATATTATTTAAATTAGTTTTCCAGAAATTGACAATTCAATTTTGAAAAGGTCTATAGGCTAAGTAAAACTTTTTACAAATATTGCTGCTGAAAAGAAATTATTTTATTATCATTTAAAAGCATCTGGTGTGGCTTTTCAATCCACATGAATGTAATGATAATAACTTGTATTACCGTGGAACTGTGTTTGACAGACCCTAGTGATGTGTACGAAGTGTGGTAGAGTGTCTGACTCAGTACTTCAAAGGTACTGGGCTAGATTCCCATTCTGGGTAAAACCTTGTCTTCTTTCTTTCTGATCACTCCAGTCAACTCAGCTGTGAAATGATCGAGTACCAGCATGCTAGAGAGTTGATCTGCAATGGACTTATGTCTCATCCAGGGGAAGTAAAGTACTCAGGGGCATAGGAAGGGTCACATTTCGGGAAATAGTGGGAAGGCAAAAAAAAAATCCTGGTGACAGGTGGAAAAATTACTCTGGTAAATTAAATTTCCATCAAAAGTTGCTGCTAATCGGGATGTCCCCTTCAATTTCTGGGAGATTTGATTCATTTTCGTAAAAATTCCTTCATTCTTGGGAAATTTCCTTCATTTTTGGAAAAATTTCTTTAATTTTCGAAAGAGTTTCTTCAATTTTAGGAAATTTTGGCCTGTTTTTGTGAATTTTTGGCCAGTTTTCTAGAAATTTTGGCCAATTTTACCAAAATAACCAATAATTCTACCACATTTTTCAATTTTATGTTAATAATTTCCTAATTTCACCTCCCAACCAGGCAGAAAACATGCAATGGGGGTAAGTGTAATTCGCTCAGAGGGGGAGCAGCTTTCCCCCTAGCCCCTGCTTTCTATGCCTCTGAAAGTACTCTCATCCTCTTGCACTAAGGAAACCGGGGATAAGTACTGCTCAGGAGGATTTGATTAAGTTGATGTGACAGGCAAATATTGTTCTTCTTGTCAAACTTAAAAATTGTTTTAGTTTTGAGTATTTTAAGTATCAAATTTTGCAAAATGTTTTATACAAGAAAATGGAAAGGATGAGGTTTTTATGGTTCTTTATTTCTTTAGGTCCTCAACAGACAAAATAGTCAATTAAGTGGGTTTGTCAAGTTTTTAGGACACATTCACAGGAGAGTCAACTTTTAACAGATATCTCAAAATGCAATCCATGTCTTTTAAAGCACTTATTTGATCTAATTTAATGGGATTAATGTTATTCTTATAATATCCAACCTACTATCATGCCAATAGCTTGTCAAGGTGTTAAGAGTTATTTGGATTAGCTTATTTGTGAGGTTTGAACCAAGATTTTGTCAGGAAAACAATTCAATATTTGCTTTAGATGTAAGATAGATATAAGTGAAGTTTTTATCTGTGACATGATATCTGGGCTAGTTAGTTATTTTTGCTGCATCAGAAACTACAAATGCTTCTGATATAAATTGAAACTAAAGACTATTCTGTTTGGAAATTGGAGCTCTTTCTGGTGTGTTTAAAATCTCTCCCGTCTGTTTACGTTTAAGTTTATAATGTAATATTTAGTTATTCTAAGTGAGATGAATTGTTATATTTTCTACATCGCTAATGTCACCATTCTTTATCTATCTCTCAGCAGGTGGTTTACAACCTTACCATGCTGTGCTCATGTTTAGAGGAGGCACATTTGACAAGACTTATAATCTGAAGTACAAACCTTTCAACTTCACCATACCAACTGAAGTTAAAAAGGTAAGAATTGTCTTAACTGATATGGGTATTCCACATTGTGTGATTTTTTATTTGAAGGTTACTATACTACACATGACTCAGAGCACTGGTATATTGACAAATTTTATCAAAATTGGTTGAATATTTATTTCATTTAAATTTTGTGACATCGACACAGGAAAACCAATGAATTTCCTTATGATAACTTATTGTTTTTCAATCCTTCACCAACCTTATTTGAATCGGAGAGGTTGAATATGACAAAGAGGTTTTTAATCTCCACCGTATCAGGAGAATAGTCTGATGATTTTCAGTGACTGAAATTTAGGACAGAAATTAAAAGAATTTCATGAAAGATTTTGAGCTATGCTCTTTTTCCTGCATCACAACTCTTACATATATTAAAAATTCTCTAAACTTTGATTGGCCACAACTCAAAATTACAGGTGCTTTTGACAAAATTTAAAGACATATTCTCTTCAGAATTATGTTTCTGATGCTTTTTTACAATCTCTTTCTGTACCTTTGTTGTTATTCTACATGTCATAAAAATTATGTCGTAATCCCACTGCTTTAAAAAGTCATCATAGTCATGTACATGTATCAGGTAAAAATTATTTTCAGTTGTAATTATTTAAAGGATTAGTTCAGTGGTCAAGCATGTTTATCTTCTATAAAAGAGGACTTCAAAAGAAACAAAATGGTGAAGAAAGCATTCAAAAATCTTATTCCATTAAGGAGATATTTAAGTTTAAAGTTTGGTATCATTTGTTTAGAAACGACTGAAATCAGACTAGTTGTGATATCATAGCCTCAGATTGCTCAAAGTCTTTATGTATTCTATCATATTTTGGCCTGCGATTTTGTGGCTTGAAAACCATGGGATTTGTCAAAAAAGTAGTAAAACTGAATCTAGGAATGGTATTTATAATATACCACCTGAAGAAAGTTTGAGGGAAAATGATTTAAGAAGTAAAAAAATTAAATAAACCTACTTTAAAATACATTAAGATTTTGAGGAATCTGAGGCTGTGACATCACAACTAGTCTGATTTCAGTTGTTTCTACAGAAATGATGCCAAACTTTAAACTTGAATATCTTCTTAATGGAATAAGATTTCTTCACCATTTTGTTTCTTTTGAAGTCCTCTTTCATATAAGATGGACATGCTTTACCACTGAACTAATCCTTTGAGGAGAAAATAACCATTAATTGATCATGATGTATGTTAACCTGATTATATAGTAGAGGAGGACATCAGCATGTGTTATGTTGCATGTAATGGATCTTAAGAATAAACAAATCTACAATATTTGTTTTATATGGCCAAAAAGAATGTAAGATTATGCATTGTTTGTTTAACTTTTCCTTATTTGGTGAAGATGCATCTTTTATGCTTTTCATTTGTTGTGTCTTTTGAATAAATACATATTTTCTGTGAACAGGTTGAGATTGTGTCTGTAATCACCGGTCATGGTAGTGATGAGAATGGCTGTGGGGAATTCTGTGTGACATCACATCATTTCATTGTGAATGGGAAGTTCAGTCATGTCAACACATTCAATAATGCAGGTAGGAACAAACAATACATGATTTCTTTAAATTTATTCTTGCATTTGATTTATCATTCACTCACCATCAAGTGTGGAATTGATTTCAAGTAAAAGCATTTCTTAAAAATATCTTCGTATTATTAGAGCAAAAGTGACGTCGACGCATACTAAGCAGTGACTAAGCAATATAAAAAAAGTCTTCAAATTCAAATCTAGTTGGCAATCCCATAGGAGTAGAATAAATATACATGAGACCAAACCAATTTGACTGACTGTAGTTTATGCTTCATGTGATGTAGAACATGAGGGATTGATGAGTATGGCTATAAGTAGTAAAAGCACATGAATGCATATCGGAATTTTCTTTTCTAAATTAAATTTTACAACTTTCCTTTCATTTTCTACCACTACAAGTTTAGTTTATATGAAGAATATTAAGACAATCAACTTTCCACAAAAAAAAAAATTATCACCCAAAATATGCAAATTTGCACATTTTTTGCCAAATTAGGCCAATTTTTTTAACTTTTATTTTTTCTTGTGAATAATGAAATATGAGGATTTTTTACATATTTAGATTGTTTGTGAGATTTCTTTGTTTGAGAAATTATCGACAAAAATATGCAAATTTGCACATTTTATGCCAAATTAGGCTAATTTTTTTAAACTTTTTTTTTCTTCTTGTGAATTATGAAAAATGAGGATTTTTTACATATTTAGATTGTTTGTGAGATTTTCTTTCCATTGATACCAATCTAATATTTTTTCTCAAAGCAAAACATACAAAAATAATGTAAATAAATAAAAACAAAATCACCGCTGTAATTACTAGTGGAAAAACTAAAGCCGCGTGTCCGGTGTGGGAATTGAACGCGGGCCATCCGCGTGCTGTGCACAGAGATTTGCCACTAGACCAGTGACTAACTGTGAAAGAAAGAGCTTTATAATTACTTAAATTAAATGTGATTAGAGAGGGGGTACTTGCTCTTTTTTATATCAATTGAAAGTACATGGCTTGGCTTTTCTTATGATACATTTCGCGTATGGTAGGTGTATTGCAATCAAAACTTACAATTTAAAAAAAAAAATTAGTCTCAAAAAGGCTAAAAATTATCAAATTTGACACAAATTTTGCCAAAAAAAGGTAATGATGGTAGGAGCAGTCAAAATTTGACCGGAATTGGATACTTTGATGTCTTTGACAGTTGTTCACTTCTTTTCAAGCAAAAGCTAGGTCTGGAAGTATGGCAAGGAAGCTTTTGAAAAAGGGTTTTTTTATTAAATTTTGTGCATTTCTTGAATTCTCTCTTTTTCAATCCATTTTTTTGCAAAATTCATCAACATAACCCCCTTCAAAAAGTTATATTTTCTAAAAGAAATATTAGAGCTCTTTCAAATGATACCAAGATCACTGCTGTGACGCTTATTGACAAAGAACAATATTTAAAAAAAAAGTATGTTCCCAATCGAGCATGACACGCTTAGTCTGGGTATTTAAGGGTTTACTAGATATGTAGCTAATTTAAGTTATGTTTTTTCAGTTAATGTGATTGAGAGCAATAAGTTTGTATGTAAGAGCATGCATGTCTTAAGTGGGGTGTAAATTGCATGTTGTAATAGATTCTTTTACTCAGAAGAAACAACAAATTCCGAAAATTTGCAGTCATGTTTTGAATATGCTGGGTTTCCAAGAGTTAATCAATCATATGTACAAGAATAATATATTTTATGACAACTGCATTTGATTATTTGTTTGCAGGCACCCCGATTGGTTGTGCTGACAGAGTTGCGACTGGGGTTGAACCTAATGAGCATGGAACTTGGTTGTATGGACGTGATGGATGGTGTGATGGACGAGAAGTTGATCCTTGGGTGGTGGACATCACGGATGAGGTCAAAGCAGGCACATCAGTTAATAGTATCAAGTACTTTGGATGGTTCCAAGGAAAAGACCCAGACCCTAAGATGCACCCTGGGAATATAAATATGTACTCATATTTAGTTTGGTATAAACATTCGTGATGACCTGCGTAATATTAAGTAGATAGTATTATTATTGCTTTGTGGTATGATGTCAAAGTAATAGATATATTGTTTATGATAAGGGATTTGAATTCTTAGATTGGATCTTTGGTACATGCTTTAAAGCTATTTCTATGGATATTAAACTTTTTAGACATTCATTATGAAAATAAAAAGAAGACTCTATGGGGGTTAATCTTTTGATTGATAATAGGAATATCACCATTGTTAACTTTACAATGAAATGCTAGATATAAGTTTTCTGTGGGTTCAGTAGTTGTATTCTTCTATATTTGTAGTTAAACCAATTACAAAGACATCATTTACCATATTGATTCATGCACTTATGCACAAGAAACAGCAGGTTGAACATATAATTCTACATTCACATCAGATAACTATAGTATAGTACCTTGTGTCATTTTGTTTGTACGACAGCACAATTAAGTAAAAAGAAGGATTAAATCCATCCTTCAATTACCCAGCTAGACACAGCTTTAGCCATAATTTGAAACCTGAGTTTCCAATTCAAGATAAGATAAAGTTGTTAAAATGTAGGTTTCATGAATTTTTTCTTATAATCATGAAGTCATATTTTTGCCTTTTCATCTTTTTTAGAGTAATTCCAGCAAGACAATTTGAGTCCTATCCCCAATACAGTGCTTACACTAATATAAAGGGCATGTCCTACTCTTTATATTCTTCTACAAATATCAAACTCTTTGTTTTTCCCTAATACCATCAAGAAATATCTTAATTGTATTTTTTTGGATTAAGTGATTCCATATGCATCATTTTATACTAGAGTTAAAAATAATGTTATTACCTTGTTATACTTGTGAGATCAATTGGTTTGATGTACTTTTATCCCCCTTTCCCAATCTTAATTTTTCACTTTGATTGACTTTTCAGAGATGAACCTTGGACACATAGGTGAAGTCAACTGGAATATTACATTACTCCAATATAGAACTCTTCTTTTTTTTTTTAATTAATATTTCCATGGATTATCGTTTCTTTCATATATCATATGATAGAAAAAAAGAAAAAAAAAGATTTTTCATTTTGCACAAAACGTGGTATAATGGCAACATCTGTGATATCATATTGGTAATTTCATCACGAGAATCTTTTGTTTTTCTTTTAAAATGACTTGGTGTTTTTTTTTGCTCACTGGACTTGTGATGTAGCTGCAAAAATAAGAAAATGTTTTGTTGTTTATTATACATTTCACTCTATCTCTACAATTAACCAAAAAAGTTGCTTTATAAGATAAAAAATGTGATAAGATATATAAAGAAATACATAAGAATTGTGCTGGAATGTGCCTCTGTGACATCTTCAAGCTGAAGATCATATACTCTTCAAGGCATTTTTAACAACAATAATATATTAACGTAGTTTTTTCTTAATTTTTTTTCTCATAACTTTTTTCTAAAACTTTTCTATCATATGAGAAAACAAAAATCCATTGGAATATTCCTTTAAAGATACATAATTACCATACCTCTTTTCACATAATAAGGAATGACGGTCAATTTTCATTACCTTTGTATATCAATTCTGCACACTGGCGAATGTCTTTGGGACTAATTAGGCGTTGAAGAGAAGTGATATTAAAGAGGGAATTTTGTCTCAAGAATATTTTTAAAACTGCGATGTTCATATCTTTGAGTCATGTCATATCCGGTTTTGGATTGTTTCTAATTAAGTATGTACTGTACGCATTGTGTGTGTGTATATATATATATATATATATATATATATATATATATGTACAGTGTACTAGTCACTCTCATGTGGTTGGTTGTCAGTATTTGTTTATGACCAATCAGAATTGTTGACGTGTGCTGTATTTTACGATTCATGTTATGTCCATGATATCTGGCCTTTAATTTAGTAATAATTTTCAAAACTTGTATCTTTCAACAAGGTATAAATGTACTATTTAACCCATCAAAATCAAAATGAAAAGTCAATTAAAATATTGACAAGGTTTTGACATTGATTTTCTCAAAATTACGTTTTCCTACATTTGTCACTATGTGTAAAGAGGGACACAATGTTGTTTTATGCATCATGTATGAGCAATGCATCTGTCTTATTTTTCATAAAGAAACTTGAATTTTAGTATCTTTTTTGTACTCCTTTTTTTTCTTTTCTATTCATAGGTGTCAGCACATTCAAGTGTTGCTTTATTATAAAGTTGAACAATTCTTATTTTGAAGGGGAAAACAGAAATAAATCATGATATAAAAGGGAAACATGTTGAGTTTGTGTGATCTTGTCATATTGTCTTTTAAACTTTTTATACATAGCTGAGCCAAGCTGGTGAGGGCGATGTTACTGATAAGTTTACATCTGATTGTGAAAGAGTTCCAAGAAACTGGGACTGCAGAGCAATTTTGGGAGTGGGAGGGCTGAATACATAAGTAAAAGGCACCATCACATTCATGTTCAACCCCAACCATACTGTTACATAGTGTTAGACAGAGGCATAGGAAGGATAAGTGCCCAAAATTCTTGCTGGTTGCAAGACTTAGTTCAAAAAAATTGGTAAATTAAGTTCTATCACAGACGTTGATGCTGATCGGAAAATCTTCAATTTTTGAGAAATATCCATCATTTTCAGGGACTTTCATTACATGCTTGGTGAATGGTTTGACACTTTTTTGGCCAATTTTGTTCATGTTTGGGCACTTTCCTTAAAATATCAGTAAATTGTGTGACAATTTGGGGGGAAGTTGTGTTCATTTGTGGGCAAATTTCTTCAATTTCAGGAAATTTTAGGCAATTTTCTTCTATTCTGAGGAATTTTAAATGAATTAAAATTCTTTCCTTTAATTACACCTTCATTTTCAGGACATTTTCTTCAATTTTAGTCAAAAATTTGGCAATTTTCGTTGATTTTTTTCACCTAGAAGATTTAATATAATAGGCTGTTAAAAAGATTTAGGGCATTATTGACAGTCCTGAAGTTTTATAACTACTGTAGGTGAAAGAGTAGAGCATTTTTTAATTTGGTAAATGTTTTTTCAATACAGATTTTCTATGAATGCATTTCTAATCATGTTAGAGGAAACCACTTGAAGATTTCTGTGAATTTTAGCTCTCTTAGAAGTTTGAGGGTTGTGCGTAATTACAAGAAATAAAGCATTATTTCATTGCTTTCTGTAAAATGCCCTGGTGAAATTCCAATGTGTGTTGGTGAAGCATAAAAAAGAACCTGGATAATACATTCAATTTGAAAAATCTGACACAGTTTGTAGAGTGAATTATGAATGTAAGAGCTGTAGAATGAGTAAGTTACAAAATAAATAGATTTCCTGATCTGAACTGTGTACCAGACAACTAATGCTTGACTTGTTTGTATATCAAAAGACAGAAGCTTTTTTCTACAATTTACAAGACATCAGAATTGAACATACTCAAACACATTGGCTGCACTCAAATAAATAATCTAATACAGAACTATCAATTTTCTTAATTTTCCATATTGGTTGAGCTACAACATCACTGATGTCTACTTTTGTTCTTACAAAGCAAAATAGTGGGGCTGAAGCCCTCTCGGGTCCCCCCCCCTTCAGCTACCCCCCACCCCACTTCCCGTTTCCACAGTACCTGAGAAAATTGACTTTGAAGTATTATTTCTCAGATTGGATGTGTGAGAAAAAGTCCCTAAACCACCATTTTGCTTAAGAGATGCTGGCCACTTGACTTCCTAGAAATTGGTAATGTAAGAGGGAAACCAAATTTTCCTAACATTTTCATGTTTTTTTGCAGTGCATTTTTTTTTTGCTACTTCACTACAATGAGTGATTGTCTTAAAAGCATAAAAAAAAAGAATGAAAAATGAGAAAAGTTTACATACATTTTTTCACTTTGTGAAGAAATTCACCTGTTGTAAAAATGGACTAAACTATGGAGTTGGCAACTAATGCCAACTCCCTGACTAAACCAGAAACTCACGATTGTGCATTACAGAGATTTAATGCACGGGTCATGACAATGCAAATACTCCGTAGAAATTTTATAAACAAAATTTGAGCTGAGTTTGTGATGAAGATCTTTCTGATTAAAGTTTATATTCAACTGGTGAAATAAGATTTCTGCAAAATATATTTTTCTTTCTCACGTTGGATGTGTCAGAAAAACTCCCAACAACCAACACATTTTTTTTTTCCCTTAGAAGCTGGCCCCAATTTCCTTGAAATGGCTATGTAATGGGGATACTAAAAATAATGCCTCACTTTCGTTTCTACTAGAAGATTATTACATGGCATATTCTTAAAGTTACCAAGTTTATTTGATTTTCTACATAAGCATGCGGAGCTCTGGAGATACCCCGGGTCAAGCTGTTGGTATCATCACTGACCATACACACACTCGAAAACAACTTAGTGCCTTTATAGCTGATATGCATGACAATACAATTTTATGGAACGCACAAATTTAATGAAAAATTACGTGATGACAAATACATAGGCGGCAGAACCAGGGGGAACATCCACCCCCTTCCCCCACCCCTCCACTTTTCTCAAAAGTTTAAAAAGTGCCTTTTTTTAGAAAATTGCCCTTTTTCAGATGGAAAAGTGCCCTTTTAAAGAGGACAAGTGCCCTTTTTAGAGAAGGAACATGCTTTTTCAAGCATTGAAAAACTTCCTCAAAGACTATATATGTGATCTTTTCATTTAAGAACGATATCGCTAAAAAGACTACAATTGTAAAATTTCACGCGCTTCTCAAACATACAATATATACCCTTAATTTCCCTTAAAGACAAAGTTAAGGTTCAACAGAAAAGGCCTTTACCTTTGCCTATCTTCGTTTTCCCAGCTTAAAAGTTGTAAAAACTCTTCAAGTTAACATAGCCTGGCTTTTCTAGAGTGTGAGCCATCCTAAATCACGGTAGGCCATCTAAAATCAGCCATGCAGGGCAAAACTTACTATTTGGACCGGGCCATTGCCATGACATGTACTGATGTGACTTCTCCCATCTTCTTTGTAAAGATTAAAAGGTGCCCCTTTACAGAGATAAAAAAGTGTGCAATATTTTTACCCCTTATTCAGTTATTATAATTGATCTTTTTATTGACAGATTGAAGAAAATAACACAAACATGCAAAATAACACAAATTTCACTCTTGCCAAGGAGCGCCTTTAATTTGGGTTCTGCCACTTAAGTGATGACTCACTGAAGACTGCGTGTAAATTTGGGCCATCTGGTCTAATTTATACTGATAAACTGAGTTACCATGATTGATTCTCAGCAAGAAAATGATGGCCTGAACGATAATCTAAGGACCCTTATTTGCTTTTCACATTATTTTAGACATTCAAGTACAATTGACTAGTAATCATGTTCTATGAGTCTAAATCCTTCCGATAAAATTTCTAATTAGGATTTGGTATAAATTTGTTATATTTTACCGAATTTTGGACAAAATTATCTCAATATTCAAGCTGTAAATTAAAAGGAAAATGGGTCACCAGTAATTTTCGAACCAAAAAATGTATCGAATTTTTCGGTGGGGAGGGGGTTGACCCTATAAACAGCTCTACTGCTGTGCTAAATGCTTTTAAAATACGACAGTGTGAGACTTTCCCTCAGATTCTGTGCTCCACCATATTCAAGCATCTTCTGCTGCCTTTGTTTTAAGCGGGAGCAGAAAGTTCCTTTCAATACTGTCAATTTTTAGTACAAATTTGCCGTGGAGATTGCTTCGAAAATTGTGTTTAAAAAAAGACTCTTTTGCTAAAACTGCCCCTGCCAACATTCACTTCTTTTTTCTTTCTTTTTTCTGACAGTATAAAACGAACTGACTTTTTGTTTATATTAGGTGTTCGTATTTATTTTCACATGACACTCTTAAAAAATATTGATAAGATACTTTCAGATACAATATTCAGCTTTTTTCCCTGGAAAACCATTTTGTGAACTTTGCCTTGCTAAACACCTTCACATAATCAGAAAATACACTAATAAAAAAATGTGTAAATGCAAAAATTTTCTTAGATAATCTCTCAATTTTACCAGATAAATAACATCTCAGAATGATTTAAAAAAAGTGAGGTTTTTAACTTTTCTACTGAATCTATTTTAATTTGATCCGCTTTTGAATAGAGAATCAATTAAATATGTGCTTCTTCAAATACAAATCAGCTGACAATGACATATGTCCTGATCCTAGGCCACTCGTACGTCTCTGTACGTTAACAATACATGCTACTGACGTTGAACAATACTATACAGACCTGTGTAATGCGAAAGCAAGTGAAATGACTGTAAAACTGGTCAGCTTTTTAGACTTGCTGTAAATAACAGTAAGTTTATCAGCTAAACGCGTAACATAACAACACCTGTTGCTTAAGAAGTGTAAAGTTAACAGACCCAGCGGAAAGAGTTTTCGCGAGGAAGAGGGCAAAGTGAGTAACGTCAGCCTAGTATTATTAAAGGAATATTCCCATGGATTTATAGAAACAAAATGGCAAAAAAAACTATGTTAATATCTTATTCCGTTTAGAATTTAAAACAATTTTAATCTTTTTTTAAATGTTCTTAAAAACACCTCGTAGTCGTACAGGTTTAACGAGACGGGGTCAAAGCGCTTTTGGGGGGCCAAAGCCCAGAATAAGACTTAGTCCCAGCTCCGTCACAGGTTGCGCTTTTGGTTGGCCCTCATTGGTGCATGGTGGGTCCCTTCTGCTCCCTACCCCATTTAACTTTTAGATCTATCCCTAGGGTACAGATATAAATTAATCAATCTATTTTAAATGCAGAAATATGACAAATATAATATTAATGAATACTTGTTATGCACCAGTATCCATTAAAAGTGATGCTCATGGCGCACGGACACAACAATTAATGCAAAACAATGTGAACAAAAAAGAAATAATACTTTAATAGTTAAGAATACTGCAAAATACATACATACAAGAACAAATATAAGCTAAAAATTGAACAGAATCAGAACACATGAGAAATGTCTTTAATGATGATTTAAAAGAATTGAGGGAAGGACTAAGTTTGATGTTGTCTGGAAGTCTGTTCCATAAAAAGGGGGCAGCAGAAGAAAATGAATGTTTACCCCATGTTCTAGAATTACGTGGAATAGCTTACTGAAGTTTTAAATTAGAACGCATGAACTGGCGGGGAGACTTATGTGGGAATAAAAGATCAGAAATTATAGTCAAAAATGTACACCAAAAATTACAAAAGTTTCCCCATTGACTTAACACGCGGATTATTTTAGAAAAATAGACTTAGTCCCAGCTCCGCCACAGGTTGCGCTTTTGGTTGGCTCTCATTGGTGCATGGTGGGTCCCATATGCTCCCTATCCCATTTTACTTTTAGATTTACCCTTATAAGAGTACAGATATAAATTAATCAATCTATCTTATATGCAGAAATATGACAATTATAGGCAAAAATTAACACCCAAAATTTCAAACATTATTCCATTGATTTAACACGCGGATTATTTTCGGAAAGTTCCAGCTCCGTCACAGGTTGTGCTTTTGGTTGGCCCTCATTGGTGCATGGTGGGTCCCTTCTGCTCCCTACCCCATTTACCTTTTAGATCTATCCCTAGGGTACAGATATAATTAATCAATCTATCTTACATGCAGAAATATGACAATTATGATAATAATGAATCTTGTTATGCACCAGTATCCATCAAAAGTGATGCTCATGGCACAGCGACACAACAATTAATGCAAAACAATGTGAACAAAAAAGAAATAATATTTTAATAGTTAAGAATACTGCAAAATACATACATACAAGAACAAATATAAGCTTAAAATTGAACAGAATCAGAACACATGAGGAATGTCCTTAATGGTGATTTAAAAGAATTGAGGGAAGGACTAAGTTTGATGTTGTCTGGAAGTCTGTTCCATAAAAAGGGGGCAGCAGAAGAAAATAGATGTTTACCCCATGTTCTAGAAGTACGTGGAATAGCTAATTGAAGTTTGAAATTAGAATGCATGAACTGGCGGGGAGACTTATATAGGATTAAAAGATCAGAAATTATAGTCAAAAATCTACACCAAAAATTACAAAAGTTTCCCCATTGACTTAACACACAGATTATTTTAGGAAAATAGACTTAGTCCCAGCTCCGTCACAGGTTGCGCTTTTGGTTGGCTCTCATTGGTGCATGGTGGGTCCCATATGCTCCCTATCCCATTTTACTTTTAGATCTATCCCTAGGGTACAGATACAAATTAATCAATCTATCTTATATGCAGAAATATGACAATTATAGGCAAAAATTTACACCAAAAAGTTCAAACATTTTTCCATTGACTTAACACGCGGATTATTTTCGGAAAGTTCCAGCTCCGTTACAGGTTGCGCTTTCGGTTGGCCCACATTGGTGCGAAAAAGGACTCACCATGCACCAATGAGGGCCATCCAAAAGCACAACCTGTGACGGAGCAAAATAATGGGACAATGGGGAAATTGTGTAATTTTTTTGGTCTATTTTCTCCATATAAGATAGAAAATAATCCGCGTGTTAAGTCAATGGGGAAATTGTGTAATTATTTGTGTAAATTTTGTCCTATAATTGTCATATTTCTGCTAATAAGATAGATTTATTAATTTATATCTATACCCTAGGGATAGATCTAAAAGTTAAATGGGGTAGGGAGCAAAAGGGACCCACCATGCACCAATGAGGGCCAACCAAAAGTGCAACCTGTGACGGAGCTGGGACTTAGTCTATTTTCTGAAAATGATCCACATGTTAAATGGGGAATTTTTTGTGGAAATTTTTTCCTATAATTGTCATAATTCTGCATATAAGATAGATTTATTAATTTATATCTGTACCCTAGGGGTAGATCTAAAAGTTAAATGGGGTAGGGAGCAATGCACCAATGAGGGCCAACCAAAAGCGTTACCTGTGACGGAGCTGGAACTTGGTCTATTTCCCGACTTAGCAGCTGTAAGCACTTTGGCAACTCGGATTTCGGATTTGGCCTGCTTTAGCGCTTTAGCCCTACCTGGGTTTAACAGCCTAACGATATGTCCTTCACTGTTTGGTGATGTCACCAAGGCAAATCCAGCAGAGTTCTTATGTATTTCTTCTAAATTTAAGCACACTTTTTTACATTATCAAACAACATTTTTGGTTCATCACACTAGAGATAGGGTGGAATATATAATTTACAAGAAAACATTTTGTTTTTTTCTTGGTGTAACGTTAGGCTTACTGTAGGTCTTAGGCCTACATCACATTTTCGGAAAAATTATAGTATAGCGGTAAATCACTATATAGGAATTGATTTCAACATTTTTAGTATCTATTGGTGACGGATTTTCTTGAAAGTTGTAGAATTTATAAAGGAAAGATTTAAAAATCTTAAAACTTCTATTTTAGTCAAAAATCAAGGAATTTTGGGGCAAAAAACGGGTTTATTTCAATCCGATAAAATTTGGAGAAAAATTTGAGGCTTTAAGGAAATCATGCTCATTAATCATTTTGAAAAATTTCTTACCTTCTTTGAGCAATTTTACTCTTCTTTATTTTCCCATTACTTTGAAATAATTTCAAATTCATAAATTAAATTAATAAATTTTGTTAAAAACGGATAAGAAATCATGAGCTCACAAATTTGGTGTTCTTGTTGGCCATTTTGAATGAAACTAAGGAAAAAAAGCTGAATAACGGACGGTGCGGAGGAATTTTAACAATGTCAAAATCCTATAACCTAATCCTATAAGCTAATCCAAAACCTTAATTCTAAAAGCTAAGCCTTAATTTTAAAACCTAATCCTAAACCTAAAACCTAATCCTACTCCTAAAACCTAATCCTAAAACCTAATCCTAAAACCTAATCCTAAAACCTAACCTCTAAAAATGATGATCTTCATTAATTATGCACATGTTTGATAATTTTTTAAATTTCACTTAAATGGCAAAACGGCTTGCAGACTCCACACGTCAGTACAGTAGGCTAGTAGTATACACACTGAAGAGTAAAAGTTTTGATCAGAAAGTTAAAACATAAGAATTTTTTTATCTTTTTCAAACACATTTGGCTTAGATTTTACTTAAAAGACTTAAATCTAAAAAGGAAAATAGTTCAGATACATAAATACAACAGAATAAAACCAAACTTAAAAAAGAAAAAGAAAAAAATTCTTATATACAGTAGATATTTACCGCTATTCTAGGATTTTACCACATTTTTAATGAGAAAAAAAGTTCAAATCATTTTTAAAGAAATACAAAAGAAGTTTTGTTGAAATTGTCTCTATGACATCACAGATGTTGCCAATAAGTCACTTTTGTCCAAATTCAAAAATACTTCAAAATTTTGTAACTTCTAAACGGAATAATGTATTAACATAGTTTTTTCACCACTTTGTTTCTAAAATAAAAAAAATGAAAATCCATTAGAATATTCCTTCAATAATGTAAAACTTAAAAGGGCCAAGTGCTAGGCTACATAGTACATAAAGTACAGTATACTATGAGCTTATTAAAATGTTAGGTCTGTAGTAGGCCTAGTACAGTAACATAGTTTTATTAGTCATATAACATAACATAACAAGATGATAGGCTAAGAAGGGTTATGCACTTGTCAGTTGTATGACTCACCCTACTATCCCGGCAATGTCAGTCAAAGGTGAGTCATTGACATATGAAATAGTGACTCACCAGTGCATCATTGTACCAAATTGTCAGTCATCAGAATGATCCTGGGGTTGGTCAATTTACTTCAGACCCATTGACTTTGTACAGAGGTGATTGATTTGGGATAAGTCATTTTACAAAAAATGTCAGTCACCTACATGTAAGTCAATGTGCATACTTTGTCCACCAAATTTGGTTTAGTGACTCACCTTGTCCAGGGGTGTAGGGGTTGAGTCACACAATTGGCAAGTGCATTAGCGATCATGTCTGCTAGTATGACTGCAGATCAGTAAAACATCAGCATACAAAAATGTGTTCAAGTGAAAGAAATTACGGCCAAATGATTGTAAATGGTTGCATAACTAACCCTTTACTCCACAAAGTTTGCTAATTTTAGGTATAGGAAATCGCCTGTTGAAAAAAAAAAAAAAATGTGCTGAAGCAAAAGTCAATAGGATTTAACACGTGCTCAAAACAAGGGCAACTAAAATTTCAGTATAACAATAAACACGTTAAAATCGTATTATAGCTGTAAATTTCTATATAAGAACTTTCACTTTTTATTCTTCACTTTTGGTTTTATTCTGTTTTATTTTGGTATTTTAAATATTTTCCTTTTCAAATTCAGGACTTTCAAGTACAAACTAAGCCAGTTTTGTTTAAAAACGAGGAAAAATTATTACCTTTTGAGTTACCGATCGGAACTTAAAAGTTCATTTCGGTTAATTGATCAAGTGTTTAAATAGATCTCCTTTTAATCTCGCTCTATATAATTCATCCGCTGATTTACACACATAACATAGCACAATAAATTCTGATCAAAACAACTAAACTATATAGGAATTTAATGCAATTGAAGCTACATATTATCATAAAATCACCCATACCTATACATGTCACCTACATAAACATACATGCACACAGTTCATAAACATACATGCACACAGTTCACGTTCATGTTTTAATCCTTGTGAATCACTGCTGGCAGGTGCCAAGTCAGTCACTTACCATACAAACAAACTTTAACAAAGTAAATATAACACCTCCAAGGGCCCAAGACGTGCTTATAGACCGGGTCCAAATGTACTGTAAGTAACCAATCACATTTGTTACAAACCTCATATGCACTTAACATTATAACGGACTGATCGATATTCTTGGAATTTGTGTGGGGATTTGATTTTGCAAACAGTTGTTGCATTGTTTGTAGGAAAATGTGCCACTAGTTACTGAAATAGAATATAGATGGCTTTCATTGATCGATACTGGGACGAAAATAAAAGCAGTAAAAAGTTTGGGCAAGATGGTAATTAAGATTAATTGAGAGAAGAGTTTCTGGCATATGTTTGTACTTTGTTTTTTTGGTGGGGAGGGGGGGGGGGGCTTTGACAGTTAAATATCCATTGTAATTTATAGTCTTATTGTACATAAAATATTTTGTAAAGCCTTCTAGCATTCCGATAAAATAATTAAAATATATTTTACGTTGACAATTTGTCAATAGAAGTGGACTAAATTTAAACAGTTCTTTATGGGAGAGGGTAGGAGGTCACCCTGGGCATGCCACTGATTGTCACTGGTTAAGTTATAGTAGGGATAGGTTTTAGTATTATGTTTTAGGATTAGGTTTTAGGATATAGTTTTAAGATTAGGATTGAAGAATTGGTTTTAGGATTAGGTTTTAGGATTAGCTAGGTTTTAGAAGAAAGCTTTAGAAAGAGGGTTTGGATTATAGTTTAAGATTAGGTTTTAGAATTAGGTTTTAGGATTAGGGTTTAGGGTTAGGTTTTTGGATCAAGTAAGGAATGTTTTCATATTTAAATCATATAATTTGCATAATTTGTTTGGTATTTTAAGCATGAACTTGAGATTTGCATGTTGTTGAAATGAATTTTACATGACAAAAAGTAGCTTGACATTGTTGACATTAAAATTCTTCCGCCACGTTGTTCAGCTGTTTTTGTTATTCTAGTTGTAAAAATGGCCGACCAAGAATGTTGGTTTAACGAGCCCTCCGATAAGCATATGATTAAATAAGTGTATGTTATCTGGTCTGTTAGTTCCAATGCCCTTGATCCGCATCCGCATTGTTTTCTTTGGTCATTCAAATTCTTGATTCTCTGATTTTCCGTTGTAAATAAGAAAGCAAATTCTTGAAATAGTTTCCTATTATTTCTAAGTAGCGATTGAATAAAAACATGGCAGATGCACCCAGGAGAAGTCCCACAACAAAAGTGAGAAAGGCTATTGCTACATAACTTCTTTGTTCTACCTTTGTTGAGAAGGTAGTGCCTGTTGGAGGCAAGGTACTGTGCCCTTTTGTTGGTGTACTTAAGGGGTGTTCTGATGATTTGTGGGCAACATAATTTGAGGTATTGCAAAACAAAACAGGGTTTTCTAGAATGGTTATGATACTTTGGTTTCTGACAGATAATGGTGTGTGGCAAGTTGGTACAGAGTCACTTTCTTCATAATACCATGCTGCTAATTTCAGCAACTGAATGTCACAGTGCAAACGATTTGTGTCCATTCGCAGCTTTACCACTGTCTTGAACATCCGGTCATATGTGTTATTATATTATGGCTAAGATCTAAAGAAACTCCTTTCCTCACATTGTGAAATAACCCATGGCAATCAAATGTTTTGATTTGGTTGTTATAGAGTTTAATTGTTTGTATATTTGACGTATCTTGAAAGAGTTTTAGTGACACATTTTCAATCAAGTTTATGGAAACATCTAACTTTACCAAAGATTGCAGATTTTGCAGCATTGTATTGCTGAGATGGTGTAGGCTATTGTTACGAAGGTTAAGATACTTTAAAGACACCCCTTTAAAGCATTTGTGGAGTAAGGCTATTTTGTTCCCTTCAAGATTAATTCTCTCAATTTTAGGTAGTGTTTGAAATGCCCTCTTAGCTATTGTTCTAATTAGGTTATGTGAAAGATCAAGATCTCTTAACTCGGTTAAATTATAGAAAATTCCCCATTCTATGATACTTAATCTGTTCCAATTCAAGAAAATCCTGTCAATAGAATGTTGAATGGGTGCAAAGACTTTCGATTCTATTCTTGTGACATTACACATCTCAAGACGAAGAATTTCCAGTCCTCTCTTATCAGAAAAGGATCTTTCAGAAAGCTCTTCAATGTTGTTTAACTGAAGGTTGAGATGTATAACATTTTCACACCCACGTGGTACTAGTGTCAATCCTTTCATCTCACAATTAGCGTAGAGTTCTGATTGGTAGTCACAGATTTCCTCACAAACTGGATCACAAAAAGCAAGCAGAAATAATTCAAAGAGCGATAATAGTACAGCCAAAGCTCTTGTAGTGGTCTCCATCATTGCAACTCTGTCTGAAAAAGAGATAACGTTGTTTGTACTTATTTGGAGCAGAAAAACTGCCAGACGACAACGACGAGTGAACACACAATTACAATGACGGGGTCGTTGCCTGCGTATTTGGTTATGATAGTAACAATGCTATCACGAAATGCTTAATACGACCCGGACGAGAACACAGGTACGACGTACGGACAGACATAACATCGACAACCAAGTCAATGTCCACGGCCTTTGATAACCAGTTGTGGTACACTGGCGTGTCTACCCAAGTCAGGCTTGAGCCCAGGGCCTCTTGGTCTGTAGACATGTATGATAACCGCTACACCACAGTAGATAGACAAAAACTGCCAGAATCAAATGTTTGCCCTATATTTAAGTTGCCTAAAAATAGATATCTGATCCAGTTTATTTGTATAGTGATTCTCAGCATGATGCAATGTCCTGCTTTCAAAATCATTCAATTTTCCTAAATTCACATATTACTGCTTCATAAATTTGTCTAATCCTAGTAACTTTCCCCATTAACAGCGATCTGTAAATAAAACAATGCTATCCCTCGTAGACTGTTTCATTTTAACAAACAGACTTAACCAATGTTGTTGTATGTGTTGAAATAGTGCATTGCTTATTACTGTACTAACAATGTTCTATCGTGTTTGACAGCTGTGAAATTGTTAAATAACTCACTGGTTCACTGCATCGGTTATTATTAAATTAGCCTCTGTGGAGAAACATATGACTGACAGCTACATCTACTGTTTCTTCGACTTCTGCATAAAGGGATCAGTAATCCAGCAAGTGGTTTTTCATGTAATCTAGGAAAGAAAGAAGCGATTGAAAACATTAAAGACATGCTTTTTTAAGTTTCGGTTGAATTGATGCCAAGATATGAATGCCCATGATAATAGGCACCAAATTTTCCAATTATGAAGCATCAATCAAGAATTTCCAAGAGACTTTTCTATCCTCAAAATTTGAATATTTTTTCTAAAGGTTTTAAGTATATGAATCACATTTTGAATGTATGAATCAAAGTGGCTTAAGGGCAATGCAATAGGTTGGTTTTACTATATTACAGAAAAACCTCATTCTTCATCTGTAAAATAGAAGACAATGCTGTACTTTCATTTACTTTTGGGCATCATCGTTTAGATTTCATTTGTAGCCTATGCAGCCTTAGCCAAAGGAAAACGATGGTTGTCATGGTGATTTGGGACTATAGCTTAATATGTTAACGTTAACACTTAAACAAGAAAGAATAGATACAAAACCTACAGGTTCCAGTATGGTGAATAGATTGTAAGAACACAATACTTGAAGATATAAAATCAAATCATTTAAAGCAGACATAGAGTCTGATCCAATCATTATTTCAAATGATAGAGGATAAAAATCTTAACCAACTGCCAAACACAGCAAGTCAAAATCTTATTCCTGTCTTAAATTATTCATGTTTAAAATCGACACATGGGGGCCACTTTGTTCAATTCTGTATTCATTGTGCATGATGATGTAATTTCTCCAATAGGGACATATGATTATAATGTATTTCTTTATAAATGTGATTACAAGTTTTTATTCCAAAATGATGTGACACAAAGTTTTAACAGCATGTTTTGATAATTTCATGTTTATATAATCCTGCTTAGGAAAAACTTTTTTAATATTCATATGGCTATTGTTCCACCAAGAGTGCTCAAGATCATCAAAGCAACATTCATCTTCAGAAGGCAAACGTTGTTCTCTTCTTAGATATTCAGTTTCAAGATCAGATCTTGTTAAAGATACATGGATGTGTAAAGGCAACATAATACCCAGATACATGGATGTGTAAAAGCAACATAATACCCAGATTGTTGGAATATCTATATAGAAATACCATTGAGGTTCTAAAGTGGTACCTCCATGAAAATACTAAGCAAGCAGCAAAAAATTTCATCAAAATTGGTTGTTAAAAATTAACCACTTTATAGCCTTTGGAAATCTCCAGCATCAATATGCAATTTGTTGTACAAATATATGACAAGACAAACTTGGTATTTTGTTTTGTATGTCCCTTTGTTTTTCAAATGCTTTTATAGTAATTCTTTGAACTAGTGCTGCATATTGTGACCAAAAATATATATACTATACCCCCAATTAAATTCTAGCAGGAATAGACTTTCCAATCTTTTTCAATGACTGAGATTTAGGAAAGAAATTAAAAGAATTACATAAAGTCTTTAAACTGTCCACCCAGTCATACATCACAAATTTAGCATAGATTAATCATTGATGAAACCCAAGGGTGGAATGGCATTTGGGACTTGTAGTGGGGTGTCATCTGAATTTCAGTCGTGATGACATGTGGTAGAATGAGGGATCTGGATTTCAGGTGTGACACTGTGGTTGCATGTTAATACATAGGGTGGGGGTGGCATTTGAGACCTGTAGAGTTGGAAAGGCATGTAGGACAGGGTGGAAGGTGCGTTATCAGGCATGAGGGGATTTGTATCATTTGTAATGTCTAGTTTGTCATTTGTATTAAGCAATATTGTTTCACATAATTTTTCACTTGCACATTTTTTGTGATGCTTGACACACATGTTTCTTAAATTGGAAGCTGAATTACAATCCATGATGTAGTTCCTGGGAGCATGCGATGTTTGAGGAGGGGTCCTGGTTGTGGAGGGGGTTAGGACTGAATTATATAATGAAAACTAACAGACACAATTTAACTGGGTGAGGTAGTAACCTTGAGCTTCTTTTTTGTTTTAAAATACCGGGGACAACTCCAAAATATTTTGAGGCTTGCAGTAAAATGTTGTGAAAATCTAAAACAAAGAAAAAGGTAGGTGAATCCTTCAAAACTCAAGGTAATTTGAAACCAACTTCCCATTACTGCATATATATGGCCCTCTGTGCTAGCTTTGAATAGTTGAACATCATGCATGTCCTTCTAACAGTTGTAGTTTCCTTGAAGGGGGATCTTAATCACTGTGTTTTCTTTAAAAAACTTTTGCAGCCAGATTTGAATTGTTTACATATCATAAAAGGTTCAGATTTTCTTACTTCTGACAGATTTCTTCCATGGTCATGTCATTATTTTCAGTTATATGAAGCTAAGCATCCATTGTTTTGGGTTCCTATTGAACAGGCAAGATTCACATTCCATTATATTCCATTCAGAAACCAATTGATTTTATTTTCTGTTAGGCCAGAAAATTAATTGATTGGATTTCATTCTGGCTAGGGCTTGATTTCATTGTCTTGCATATTCCATTGGAAAATTTCAACGAAGAGTCTTTATACAGATTTCACCCTAAATGTCTCAACCTTTCTATTTCTGCCTCTTTTGTCCCTGCTCCCATATGTCCCAAATTATAATTACTTCTCCCTTTAGCAGAAACAAAAGCACGCACTTAATTTAATTAAAATCCAATTATCAGGTCTTGACAAACACAGTGGCGGCATGGGGTTGTTTTATCTGGTGTAGCCAGGGCTAAACCAGCACTCTATCATGCTATCTATAGGGAAGAACGCTAAATGTAAGTACAAATACTACTGTATATATCATCTATCAAATTTGCACTGATGGTGGCATAGAATTAGTCACTGCACTGTATGTAGACAGTTTCGATTGTCCGACTGTGATCTAAGATTAAGCTGAGAAGAAAACTAGTTGTACACACTGGCGTAGCCAGGATTTTTGTTTGGGGGGCCAACAATGAGCGGCGGGAGGTATTTTTGATGGGAGGGTGTGGGGGAGGGGTCACCGAAAGTGACATTTCCTAGCCCTAGGGCATATGGTCACGGCCTGCCCAAGGGTGGCCCGTGGTGGGGTCCAGGGTGCGAAGCCCTTGGATGCTCTTAGAAATTACGCATTTTAGAGATATGAAATGCATTAAAATTGAAGCCAAATCCATGGTGTGTTTTTAAGGGGCAAAGTTCCAGAAAGCTATGGGACATGAAGGGATTTAGGCACTAAGCGGAAGCCAGGATTTTTTTTTTTTTGGGGGGGGGGGGGAGGGTTACTGTCTGTGTGATATGTGTCAAATAGTCTGAAGTTGTGCATTATATAAAGAGTTTGTAAAAGCTCTTGAGTTTTATATGCTGAATTGCTCATTTAAATTTGTCAACTGTAGTAGAACCACCATGCAGGCATAGTAACATTACGGGTAACGGGTCTCGTAATTTTTGGTGTGGATTGTGTGCTTAATGTTTTGTTGTTAAATAAGTTCATCATTGTCTTCTCTCCCCCCCCCTCCCTTCTCCCTGGAGACACGGGCCTCAAAACACTCCCCTTTCACCCTCACTAAAGCCCTGCAAGGCCTCATAGGTACCCCCTACCTCATAAAACTCCTTATCAAATGTTCCACCTCTGCCCAATCAAAACTCCTCCTAGCTTCCACTACCCTCACCAACACTGGAGTCAACATCTCCCCCTCCCCTCACCGTTATCTCAACTCCTCCAGGTGAGTCATATTATACACCCCCTCCCTGAGGAAATTAAAACCGAACTTGAATCACAGGGTGTCACAGACGTCCGGCGGCTTTCCCTCACCCGCAACAATACCACCATACAAACCCGCACTTATTTCCTCACTTTCGACACCCCTTCCCCTTCCTCCATCCATGTCGGCTACCTCAATTTCCCCATCTCCCCTACATCCCAACCCCCTCAGATGCCACAAATGCCAAAGGTATGGCCACAGCAAAAGCAACTGCCGCTCCCAACCCTGCTGTGCCTCTTGCGGCTCCTACCCCTCCCCTTCTATCCACTCCACTCCCACCCCTCTACTTCTTCCTCATCCACCAACACCTCAGGCCCGTCTCACCACCATGCTGCATCCTCTCCCACCTAAGAGAAATCATTTTCACTAACAACAACAACAACCCCCTGGAGGTCACTGAGAACACTGCCCTAAGGCTTTGCCTTAACACCACTTACACCTCCCCTATCACCAGTCTCCACGTCGATGCCAACGAACTCCCCTTCGACCTCCGATGTATGAAGCCGGCTTCTCCTTTGCTCTCCGCATCCTCACTGATCCACATAACCCTTGCTTCCATTCCATCCATTCTTCCTCCTTCACCAACCTCTTCAATCTCAATAAATGCTTCCCCCCACCTTTTAGGATTCGGATGCACTCCCTCTTCTCCATAGCCAACATCAACATTTGCTTGATTGCCAGATACACCATCCCACCTACACCCACCTGGACTAATCACTCCCAAGATATACCTTGGACTTGCCTCCTTCACGAAAGCTCTTCCGACCCAGCCTTCTTCCACTCCAAATACTGCCGACTCAATAAACATTTCCATGACTACTCCTTCCTCTTCATCGACGGCTCCACACAGGAGGGCTCCTCTGCAGCCGCTGCCACCTGTCCCGGCCTCACCCTCTCCTAAAGGCTACCCGACGGCACCTCTATCTACTCTGCCGAGGCAAAAGCCATCCTCCTAGCCTTAAACTTCATAAGCTCTCTTTCCGCCCCCATTTCGTCATCTTCTCTGACTCTAAATCCGTCCTCACTGGCATCCTCAACATGCTCTGGCCCAACCCTCTCATTCTATATATCCTTAACAAACTCCACACTCTCTCCTCCCTAGGAAAGAATATTATCTTTTTCTGGATTCTCAGCCATGTCGGCATCCCTGGCAACGAGAGAGCCGACAGAGCTGCCAACAAAGCTCTGTCAAACATCACCTCTCCTTTTCCTATTCCACACTCAGACCTTCATCTCCCCATCTCCAACTACATCAAAAAAATAAGCAAAACTCCTGGAATCACGAAACCAGTAACAAACTCCACACCATCAAACCCAAAGTCGGGACCAACACCCATCTGCACAGTTGCAACTGCAGGGAAGACATCGTTGTCACCCGCATTCGCCTTGGCCACTCCTCTCTCACTCACTCCCATCTCTTATGCGGCTCCCCTACCCCTCTCTGCCTCACTTGTAACACCGTTCTCTCCATCAAGCATATCTTCGTAACCTGTCCCCTATACCAGAACTCCAGATCTCCTCTCTCCTCACTATCCTCAATTTCAGACCTTTTTGAAAACAATTCTTCCTCAAACATCATCAACTTCTTCCGCAACAACAACCTCTTCCACCACATTTAAGTCCCTCCTCCCCTCCCTTTCTACACCTAACCTTACATACCCCTTTCTTTTCACCAAAAGTTTTTCATCTTTCTTTTTTTCTCTGCTTTTCCCCCTTATCTCCCTTACAAACTTTCCATCTCCTCTCTATCCTAACTCTTACACCATAATTTATTAACACCCTCTTTGCACATTTGACTCTGACTGTCGCGGTGCTGTTAAACATCAACAAACCAACCTTGTTGTTAATTCATAAATTCTGTGATTTTAATCCAAATGATATACATGAATTGTTTCTTAGCATTTTTTAAACACCGAGCTTTGGCATGGTACACCATTTAATAAACTATTGTGATATACTTTCTGTTTGGAACCAGGTCCTTGTGAGTTCCCATTTGGGTCATGACAATCTTATGGTAAGGGTTTCAAAAAATCAAAAATAGACAATAAATAAACTATTTTGGTACAAAAAGATTCCTTGCCAAAAAAAATAAAAGAGAGTTTTAGACAGTTCAGCAGATTCTTTTCTAAAGATATAACACGGTGAGCGTCTGTTGAGAGTAAAATTGATCTTTCCAAGTTCATAAGAAGAAGGGAATCCAGTTGCTCTTGCAACAGTGATGACAGGAGGCATGTTTTGTTCGCTCTGCAAAAGGTAACAGATATAGCTACTAAAACTGTGTAAAGATGGCATAATATTGGGTAATCCCTGTAAAGTGGGAGGGTGCATAGTTTTAATCGATTTTTTAACACGAATGTCCATTTGATAAAAATTGCTTTTAATAGCAAAATATATCGTTTTTGACTAAGAAGAGCATACATAATTTTACTGCCCTTTTCATTCTTTTGGCCCCCCTCAAAAATGTCAGCAGGGGGGCAGGTCCCCCTTCCCCTTGCCCGCCCCCCGCCCCACCTATGCTGCCACTGGACAAACAAACAAACAATTAATTGAAAAACAAAAATGCAGAGGAAAACAAAACCACCATCCAACTTTGTTGGCAGCTGAACAAGCTAATTAATTAAAGCTGTTCAAATGCATGTACTGTGTGATTTGTTTTTTTTTCACATTCTAAAAATCATTCAATAGCTCCACTATAAACTGCATGCAAGCAGATAGTGACTCGCAACCACAAAATAAAGTGTCCATTAGGATTATGTGTATGCTAAAATAGTGCAGGAAAACTCCCTGGATCAAGTTTATATAGTAGGCTGAGGCCTTTCTTTTTGTCACACAAGCTACATTGAACCTCTGGCACCTACATGTACAACAGTGAAGCATTCATACAGTAAATGCTCAATTTTTTTGACGAAGATAAAATTTCTTGGTCTGTTTTATGGAATTTGCTAGAAAATGAAAGTAAATTTGGAATATTGATTCCAAAAAGAAGAATTACCTTGCTGCTTTTTGTTCAGAAATACTGTTAATTTGTTGGCTACTGACAAAGACAGATCCTAGCTTCCTCTTTGCTGCTGCACAGTGTGAATTGTGTGAATTTTATTTTAATAAGCTTCCTGCATGTTTCACATATTTTTGTGTTGTTTTCATGGTAGTTGAGTGTTCATGTTGGCATAGTTTAAAAGGGCAAACCCTGTTACAGTACATATTGTATTCAATTTCAATGAATTAGTTTCCAAAGGTTAGAGTAAAGGTGGGTATATATACAGTATGTGTCTGACAGAAACTTGTTAACACATGATTTCGAGGACAGTGTGTTGAAATTATGCCATACTTGATATATGGATGTGTTGTAGTCTGTATAACTGATGCCTATTGTACTGTATTTGGTGCTACTGTTATGGATATTGTAAAATTGTGTTAAGAAGCTTGTTAACAGGATATCTTTGTTTAGTTAGATTCATGCATTACCTATTTCTATATTTCAACCCCTAGCCTTATCCATGGGCATGTACAGGATAACGTCACTGACCAAGAAAGGCATTTATAAGGCATCAAGTGCTAATTGAGGGCAGGTTTGTTTAGGGCGCTTAAAATGTAAATAAGGGGGTAATCAATATACAGCAAGTAGTGCTCTTGCATCTTATTTGGGGAACTGTAATCAGCATGAAAAGAAGGCAAAATAGTTCTTAAAAGTAAGTTTTTGTAAACAAATGTGGAGTGCTTAGCAAAAAAGGGCAGGGTGGAGCACCCCTCTGAAAAGGCAAAACCAGGGGTCTGTAATTATAACACATAATATCACCTGACTATTTCAGCAGTCCAGTTACTTATCTCGGCAATCCTGATAATCAGTTTACCAACTATAGCTGTCATTGTTTAACTACAATCCCTGACAAAAATAAATGACACAAAACCGCTGGCTTTCTCAATATTGACATTTTTGCAGCCAACATAAAAAAGCACAGGGGGAGGGGAGGGGATGGCATGCACTTGTAAATTTATGTGAATGAGACACAAATTAAATCAAAGTTAAACCCACCAAATGAAGTCATCCATGACTAACTGGCTCATGACAATGCCTGCCTGACCAAACTCCATGTTGCAACTTGCACTTGTAGCTCTGAAAGACAGATTAAAAAGAGCCTCTTCAGTGTATGTTCCATTATTACAGAGAAGTATGTTTTTGTTTGTATTGTATCAAAGAGACAACATTTTTTTCAGTTACTAAACAAGATTCTGTTTTAGGCCATGTTCTCACTTATCTCCGGATTGATAATCACTCGATAATGAAACAAGCTAGATTGTAGAAAAAACAATGTTATGTATTTTCACTTGAGTACAGGCTTAATTACTGCAGGTGATCTGATAGTGGGTCACTGAAAAACCAGCGAGTTGTAACTGAGCAGGCTAACTGTTCACATGAAATAAAGAAGTTATGTAACACAATATTGCATAACCAACTTGATCACAGGTCACTGATCTGCGTTTAGCCATCTCTTCTACTTCCATGGTTTAGCATAGCATAGCAAGGTTTAACCATGGAAGTAGAAAAGACTTATTTTCTACTTCATGGTTTAGCGTCCCGAAAGCATCCAGTGCTGGACATTATATCAAGACGGCCACAGCCTTTGATAACCAGTTGTGAACTCACTGGTTGCAGACCTACCGGGATTCGAACCCGGGACGTGCGGGTGAGTGGACAAAGCACTAAGCACTACACCACAGAGGTCTGTTTACACAAGTTTATTGACATGGATCTGATCACCTGTTTATTCATGATCATACTCGTGACTAGGATCAAGTTCAAGTGAAATCATGATCATACTCTTGACTATAGGATCAAGATCAAGTGACACTGATTAGATCCGGTGAGCGTTTTCACAGTTAAAAATGAGTGGATCTGATTGCCTGCAGTGTGCCGATCCAGAGCTCGTACTCAAGTGAGAACATGCTCTTAGTTCTTTCCTGACAAATCCACTGTATATTAAAAATTAGTTCAGTGGTCAGAAGATATTTCAATAGAAAATAACAAATTGAGTAGTATTAGGATGTGACACTGAGGATGTGACACTACTCTATGTGACACTAGTATGAGGATGTGACACTACTCTATGTGACACTAGTATGAGGATGTGACACTGAGGATGTGACACTACTCTATGTGACACTAGTGTGAGGATGTGACACTGAGGATATGACACTATTCTATGTGACACTAGTATGAGGATGTGACACTGAGGATGTGACACTACTCTATGTGACACTAGTATGAGGATGTGACACTGAGAATGTGACACTACTTTATGTGACACTAGTATGAGGATGTGGCACTGAGGATGTGACACTACTCTATGTGACACTAGTATGAGGATGTGACACTGAGGATGTGACACTACTCTATGTGACACTAGTATGAGGATGTGACACTGAGGATGTGACACTAGTATGAGGATGTGACTGAGGATATGACACTACTCTATGTGACACTAAGGATATGACACTACTCTATGTGACACTACTCTATGTGACACTACTCTATGTGACACTACTCTATGTGACACTAGTCTGAGGATGTGACACTGAGGATGTGACACTACTCTATGTGACACTAGTATGAGGATGTGACACTGAGGATGTGACACTAGTATGAGGATGTGACTGAGGAAATGACACTACTCTATGTGACACTAGTATGAGGATGTGACACTACTCAGATTTCAGTTATTTCTACAAAATCAGACATGATTTTTAAACAGCTTATTTATCTTTTTTGCTCCTTGTATTGCTCTTGTTCATATACTGTAGATAAACATGCCTCACCATTATACTTATCCTTTAAGGTGGTTGTTTTTTGTTTTTACTATTTAATTTTTGGTTCCATTGCCGAAGGTTAATGGAATCCATGTAGTCATGTTGGCGTGTGTTGGTGTGTGTCTGTGACAGAAGCTTGTTAACACTGTATCTCGTTAATGGTACAGTAGAATTGTGCAGGGGCGTAGCTAAGAAATTTTATTCGGGGGTGTAAAGGAATATTTCCTGACAAAACTAATGCTAGTGCGAAGCATTAGCCCAAATGGCGTGGAGTCTAGGGGCCTGCCATAGTGGGGTCGAGGGGCAAAGCCCTGGTAGCTCTGCAATTTTAGGCATTCTATGGCTGATATTTTATCTAAAATCAACACACATTTACACGGTTATATCACCCCAAAACAGCATAAAAACTTAACTATATAGGCCCCTATACGTTTCCATTTTTTCATGGGGCCTTTTTGTTTTAAAACTGAAACACCAGCATTCATTTAGGTACCATTTGTTATGAATTACAGAAAGAAAAGAAAAAAATGCAAAATACATTTTTAAATTGTGTTTCTCATCACTATTAACCCACAAATATTTTGCTACGTATTACCAAGGATTATCTCTACAAACACTCTTGTTGACTTTATCTTGTACCTGTCAGCTTGTTCACAATTGATGATGGAATCCATTGGTGTATGAAAATTGTAATTAAATAATAGCAACACTTCATTCCCGACATTCATAATAGATCACCATTCCGAGTTAAGTAACTTGCCTTTAGGTCTGATTATTAAATATTCATGTCTGTATGTGACTCAACATTCCACAAGCATCATTCAACTTGTTAGTATTAAAGTTGCACAAACTATTTTGCATAAAAACCTGGACACTTGTGAATAATTCCAAAAAGTTTGTAGATAACAACATCAACGAGATCTAAGATTGTGTTTAGGCTTGTGTGATCCTGTCAGAGCCTGATTACTATGGAGCACTGCAGGGTGCAACTGCCCCGTGTCGCAAAAATTCAAGTATAATTTTGAGTATAATTTTCATAAATTATGCCAAGGAAATTGTAAGCCTGTGGAAAATTCAACTGATGAAAGCCCCAAACAGACAGGTCCCTTCAAATGTGTAGGTACTATATACAAAACCACCAATCTTTAAAGCATAAGTTTTCGACAATGGTGGAAAGAAATTAAATGCCCAATTTTCCAAATTTAATATCAAATTAATGACCCCACACTTAAGATATAAGAGACCCTTATCTTTATCTTAGCCATAGGGCCCCTATCAACCCATAATCAGATATTCTACAGCTTATTTTCAACGTTATGCAAGAGAGGTGTATCTTGAATAGACTTTTACAAAACTGACAACTTTACCTGAAAATAATTCTTTATATATATAAAAGACGACTGATGTAGCTGCGGCTGCCACAAAAGGATTAACTGGGGCATTGACAGTTTTAAATGGTATATGCACTCCTTTTGAAAAGAGATCCTTATGATATTTCACATTATGGTTTTTCTGATAGTCATCATCAAATTGTCGGTTGCACCAGTCCAGATTGTAACTCAGTTCTTTTGCATTTTTCTCCATCCTGCCATTTGTGACAAAACTTTCTGGGTAATATGATTATACTATTTGAATAAACAAAATTTACGTAGTTGATGAAAAGTGGGACTCCAAATCTTTTGCCTGCCAACTTGCAGCAGCCACAAGTTGCCATGGTTATAAGGGATGAGGGTGTTATCTGATCTCTTATCAGTTGCCTCACTGGTTGAAACAATAGTTTCAATTGTGATTTAATTCAACAAGTTGAAAACAAGATCTGCAGTCTTGTACAGTTAGTTGATGTGTGTGTGTTCAAACATGTAAGTATATTTTTTTCTTCTGTAAATTGAGAACAAAGAAATTTAAATGTGCATTAATTAGCAATGAACATGAGTTGATAAAGTTTCGTTTTTAAGGTTATAAATAATTGAATTTACTGACAAAGTTCAAATTTCCCTGACAAATATATATTTTTTTGACATGGCTTTTATTTCTAATTGTTCATCTCGTTAGGGAAGATCCGTGAAAATTTCTCAACAAAGTCACAAATTTCCCGACAAATATCGCAGGTGGGGCGTGTGACACCCCCTTCCCCAATCACCCTAGTTGCTATGCCCCTGAAATTGTGTCATATTGGGTAAATGGATGTGTTATAGTCTGTAGAAGATCTTTACTGTTTTTTTGTGCTGATGTTATAAATATTGATTTATAGAAAAAAGGAAATGTATTTTTTTCTGTTAAGAAGCTTGTTAACACAGAATCTAAAGAAAGGTATTGATGTGTGTAGGTCTGCTGGTGATCCCTTTATTTTTGGTGTTGTTATCATGAATGATAATGAGTTCTATCCCCAATCTTGGACCTTTTCGAAAACAATACTTCCTCAAACATCATCAACTTCCTCCGTAACAGCAACCTCTTCCACCACATTAAACTCCTCCCTCTCCTCCCTTTCTACACCTAACTTTACATACCCCTTTCTTTTCGCCATAAGTTTTTTTTTTTTTTTCTCCCCACATTCTGCTTTTCCCCCTTTTCTCCCTTACAAACCTTCCATCTCCTCACTATCCTAACTCTTACACCATAATTTATTTACACCCTCTTGGCACATTTGACTCTGACTGTTGCGGTGCCGTTAAACATCAACAAACCAAAACTAAACCAAATTAATGAGTAGGTGGGGCTAAATGTAAAATTCTGTTATGCTGTTATTTCTGCAACGGAATGTTTGATTTTAATCAACCTTGGTATGAGTGTGTTGGCATAGGCAAGGACAATTCAGGATCCCATAGTAAATTGACCTCATCAATATTCATTTTGGGACGGTGCCAAGTATAGTTTTATTTTTAATGGCTTGTTAACACAATACCCCAAGAAAGAATCATTCTCTGGAATGATACCATATTTGTTGTAGCGGTGTATTGTGATCTGTAGATGATACCACATTTGTTGTAGCGGTGTATTGTGATCTGTAAATGATACCATATTTGTTGTAGCGGTGTATTATGATCTGTAGATGATACAGCGGTGTATTGTGATCTGTAGATGATACCACATTTGTTGTAGCGGTGTATTGTGATCTGTAGATGATACCACATTTGTTGTAGCGGTGTATTGTGATCTGTAGACAATATTATTCTAGTTCTCGTGTGTTTTGCAGGTGTGTTTCCATTCCGTTTGAAGGAAAAGGATGGAGGTCTTACAGTTTTCAGAAAATGGCACCTTTGGTCAAGCGATGAGTATCATCATGGAAAACTTGCCTCACAACCTACTTCAGTCCCCTTTTGAGAATGGGTGGACATATATGACTGATAACTACTCCAGGTTCCAGATTGCAAGTTTTGGTTCACTAATTGTTCATGAGGTATGGCTGCAACAGCTACTTTACTACCATTCTTTGTAGCTCTTAAATTATATTCTCATAAATGTTCATATTGATGGCAGAAGACTATTCAATAATTTTCTCTTTATAAGAATATAAGGTAACTGAACAGATGGACAAGACATGTTCCTGCATGTTATACCCCATTTAAACAAAAAATGTTCTCTATCATTTAGGTATCTAATTTTCAAATAAATACATAAAATTGGAAGTGCAGCTACAGTATGACATCACACTGTTGAATTAGACTTATTGCACCAGTCACTTTTTAATTGTCAACATACTGAATCTCTGAAATGTGTTCACTCCTAAACTAAAAAAGATATAAAGATGTTTCTTCACCATTTTGTTTCTTTAGTTAATTGTCCTAGAGCTATCATATAGACCTTTTCAAATCTGAATGGGCAATTTCCGGAAAAGTAATTTGAATAATATTACACCACCATTTACACTAAAAGAACGACCAGCAAAAGGATTACATTTGGTAAATGGTATAAATAACTTTTTATATGAGGTAGTTGACCTGGTGTTCTGTCTATTAGGTATATCGATTAATATCTCCTTCAAGTAATTTGGTGCCTGGTTATTTACACACTTGTACACTAAGGTACAGTACCTTATGCTGGATTCCAACATTAAACTATGTTGGAGTTCTGCAATCCTACATGTATTTATACATATCAGCCTTTCCACATTATTGTATGTTTTACAGTTATACAAGTGTTCTAGACTTCTAGATTTTATGCATGGAATAAATGTATTCAAAAAGTGTTTTTTTTGTAATATGGATGTAATGCATTATGATTTCCTAAGATGGAAAATATGTCAGAAATATAAATCATCAATGTTTTAACACTTCAGTAGCATATTGAAAGGCTATAAAATTAAAATTAAATATTATTGCAGTGGGCATAGGGAGACATTTGAGGGCCAGATTTTATTATTGTCCCAATTCAAAAGCTACAAAAATGTACGAGTCTCCTATGTCCAAAAAACTACTTGTTAATGGGCAGGGGGAGGGGATAAAATTATTGGAAATTTGTGCCACATTTCCAGAAAAATTTCCCCAAAATAATGAAAATTTCCAGAAAATTGAAGAAAACTTTTTAAATATTGAAAAAATTCCAGAAAATGAAGGCCACTTTCTGAAATTTGAAGGAAATTTTACAAATATGAAACAAAAAATTGAAGAAGATTTCCCAAAAATTAAAGATTTCCTGGAGAAAGGTTTGTGAAGAAAAAATCAATTTGTTAGACCTTCTTTATTAGGGGGGAGCCAAAATGGTACATGCCTTCCTCCCCTGCTCCAAATAGAATTATTGACTACCAGATTCCTATGCCACTCTATTGTTGAAAAGCATGGAATATTTTCTTACCATGAACGATGAAATGTAAAACACATATTTTCCTTTGGTCATGTGTTTGCCTATAAGTTATTTCAATATTATGACAGTGCTACTTAATTCAGAGAAGTTTGAATTACTTCATTGTTCTTATTTGCTTTTTTTCTTACAGGTTTTCTTTTTTCTCATGAACTTCCCACCATTTCTGTTTCAATTTGTGCCATTCATGCAGAGGTACAAAGTCCAGGAGGTAAGAGGGTATCTCTTTTAGTTTTTTGTTACTTTCTAGTACTTGCTTTTGGACTGAATACAAATCTTCTTTTCCTTGTGAGAATGTAAACTGCAGTTCGTAATTATTCAATCAAATTTCCTATGTGTGTATTTTGAGGCTGGTATTATTTTGTATAAATACAAGTCACAGCTCCCACACTCAACTGTCACGCTTCAGGAACTCATAAGCACTCCCTACTTGAAAATCGATTTCAGTATCATTTGGGTGCAAGCACTATTCAGGTGAAAGTTTGACTGTTTTGGTGCTTGGTAAAGCTACTTTGTTTACTCTCTGAATGTTAAATGTAAACACACTCAGTGGTAGCTGGCCATGAAAACTGCCAAAACAAAATAATAATCTTTCAACAGAGCTGAAAGTGTCAGTACAACATATGAGGTTATCAGGTCAAAATATTAATACATTTTCCAGTTGGAAATGATTGCCTTAAAACTTGTGAGTGTATTTTGTCTTTTGATTATTGGCCTTAATATTACACGCATACATTGGCTGGTTTGGGGATAATCAGCATTTGCTTAGAAAGCAAGTTCACTGGATGCTGCATACATTAAAAAGTCAGGAGGGTAACATGTTTTATTACCACTGAATACTCACATGGTATTAGTGAACAGGTAGCACTGAACTAATTATTTGCCCTATTGAAGCCTATGATGAAAGAGCCAAGTTTGGGGTCCTTTTTGTTCCTGAATGTTATAGATTTAGGATCTTTTGTGATGATTTCCAAAAAGTACCCATCTTTTATGTCTCGGATGACAGTATTTTCAATAGGGGGTCACCAAGGTTTTGTCCCTCTTCTTGGGCTGAAGTGAAGAGGTGCTATACACCCTCACCAAATCACTCAAATTTTGATATGGCTTCATGGTAAAATAGTTCCCCATGAAACTTTAATTGAAACAAATCTTGACAAGTTTGGATATGCATAGTCAAGTTCGCATTAATGACAAATTTGTTGTATATTATGCTATGGCTGAAAATTCTTATAACACAGGTTGTGTCTGTGTCGTAAGATTTAGATATAACATGTGGAATTTTACGCCAGAGTTTTTCATTAATTTAAATGAATATCTAACCTCTCTCATGCAATTGAAAGTTTTATTTCACACAAAAATGATTTTGAATTTACTCATAAATTAAAGAAAAATGACAACTATGAGACTAATGGCTGAATGATTCAACATGCTCGTACAAGTACTGTACATAAACACATATAGGATAGTACATAGGCCCCATACATGATGTATGCATACACTAAAGTTTTGATGTTGTTTTGTATGCAAGCTGTGAATTGTCAACGATATTATTAGCTAGGATTCTACTTTCCTCCTGTATTGTGTGGGTAGTGTATCTGTGAAGTGATCACAATCTGCAAGTCAAGTTACCATACTGTAAAGAAGTAGGTGTGCTCGAGATCTAAATAGTATATTATTGTTGACAATTGGTCAAAGTTCATTAAAACCTCATGAAAGTTTGGATACGATAAAACAAAAGTATTTTTCTATTTTATTTTAGATTGTTAACCCAAATTTCATGATTCAACAATCAACATTATACAAGGATTGAATATGAACTTTTTCTTAATGTTTTTATGATAATAAGTCAGAGTTTTTAATGTTTTTCGTATTTCAAGCACAATTTCCATTCACTTTAGCGAGGCAGGCCTACACAAGTGTGTGTGTGATAATAATACTTGCAAGCTTTGCTAGCGCCCAGTGCCCTGTACATTTTGCAGTGTCCTGTACATACTATGGCAAATTTACAAAATACGCTGAAAATCAAGGGCTTGTCGTATCCAATTACGCCAGACAAAAAATTATAACACAACCTCTGGTCAAGACTTATCCCTTCTCTACCATTCCTAAAATTTTCAACTTCTCAGCTTCCTGTCCCATGAAGTGGGACCTCTCGAAAATATTTTTATTAAGCCTTTTCTCTGGGGTTCTCTTTTAGCTGATGCAGTAATACCTTATTAGTTGTGTGCTACCAACAGACTCAATTCTAGACAGCTTGTATGTGAGACGTCACCTGATGAGGCATTGTGCAAGGGGTAGAATAGTACATGTATACACATTAAGATGAAACATTACTGTCATGTAGACATTCAACTTTTGAGACTTATGACCTATCATCCGTAATATAGCAAGTGCATAGGCAGCTGGTTAGTTCCAATGCGTACAGCACCCACCTTTCCGGCAGAAATGTTGTGGGTTCAATACTAAATCTAGTCATACAGTTTTGTCATAACAAAGACTTAACAAATCTGAACCTGTTGCCCTCTTCGTTTGGTGCTAGCATAAGTGATCAGAGCAGGGTAACAGTACAGGCTTGTGTGCTGTGTATTGAGCTGCAGCTTTGAGGTCTCAAATGTTTCCAGCATAATACACTTATCAATTTTATGACTCACCCCCACTACCCCTGCCAATGTCAGTCAAATGTGAGTCATTGACATACTGTATGAAACAGTGACTCACATAAGCATCATTGTACCAAATTGTCAGTCAACAAAGTAACTCTGGGGTTCAGACCCATTCACTTTGCACAGAGGAGGGTTATTTGGGGTGAGTCATTTTCAAAAGAAATGTCAGTCACCTAAATGACTGAGGGGTGTGTTAATGTACATGTTTTGGTCACTCACCTTGGTGCAATGACTCACCTTGTCCGGGGTGTAGGGGTGAGTCACACATTTGGCAAGTGCATAAAGCTTTTTGAGAATGCATACTTACACAGAAACATACTATATATGAACTCAAGTATCTTTTTTTAATAATGATAATACATCGCTTTATATAGCACTTTTTGCTGAGGCCTAAAAGCGTTGAACCTATAAGTGACATCATCTTACAAACTGACACCTTTTTCAAGTCCCTCTGCACTATTCTTTTAATGATTGAACCCTATCATTATATCGCGTATGTTTATGAGCTACACACAGTGAGAGTACACATACAACAGGCACCCAGACTTACAGTATTTGTACATGTAAAGAATTAAATATTTCTTTACTGAGATATACAATATTTGTATTGGGGCATGTTAAGTATTGGTTTCACGATTAATTGAGTTTCCTGGTTAAAAGATCAAATTGCAGCATGAAAGAGATTCATTTCCTCAATACATCCTACTTGAACAAGAATGCAATTTAGCAAATTGAGTTCCTTTGTGTGCTAAGCATACAGATGGGAGTTAGATGTGTATTCCTAACAAAAACTGTCCAGGTAATCATTTAATATTTCAAATCACCTCACAGAATTGAAGGGAGATATAGAACCTGTTCATAATACTAGTGAGTGTTTTCTATTTTTTTCACAAAGTGAATGTCTCTGGTCACCTTTAGAGAGCTTTTGTTTGATAGCTTGTACAATGTATGTGGTTTAATTCTCAGTATCAACATTTTTGAAAGAGCTTGAGTAATGATATAAGTTTGCACATTTCATTGTTGAATAAGTAGGGCAGCCTTTCAAAGTAACTTAAGAAGATACGGTAATCTTTTAACTTATTTTGATGGTGCATGTTCCTCTTTTTGTTATTACTTTTTATTTTTACAAACAGTGAAGAGAATGTTTCTTTCATGCAAATTTGGGTAAATAACCTACTTTTTTGGCAGTCATGAATGTATTAAAAATTTCAAAACTATGTTCAAAGCTTATATTAGGGTTCTGTGGCAAAAAGTAAGCATTTGTTGTTGATCAATTTATTTCATTCTGGACAATAAACATAAAATCAAACAAGATAAACATCTTTTCAAATCATATTTTAAATCAAGCTCTGCCTCAGTCGTAACCATTAACTCATAGATATTAAATGGCATCAGCTGTTGATTCATATGTATTTTCCTAATATGTGTTACATTTTATTTCCAATAAGAAGGAATAGCACTGTATAGACTTACCATCTTGAAATATTCAATATGTGTGTGACCCCTTCTTTTCCATTGCTCAAAGGAAATAAGCATGCCCATTTTGTCTAAGAAATTGCCGACACTGCAAAACTCTTTGGAGAAAATCCCTTGTATTAAAATCTGTTTGTTGTCAATCTTAATCATTATATTTTTGCAAAAATCTTGTCTAAATAGTTTGGGAATGAGGTGAAATCCTGTCTGCTATTTAATTGAGACCAGTGCCAAATTTGATAAAAGGCTGGCAAATCTGTCAGACTATCAAGGACAAACTTAAAATGAAAAAGTAAAATACCACCAACACCCTGGAGGTATTTTAAAAGATTTGTTTCCACCACAGAGAATTTGAAAAGTAGCAATATCAAACATTTGTAACCCAATTGATACCTGAGACTTTAACACTATCCTGCCATTCATGCTTATTACCCAACACTATCACTACTGTTTTTGCATGATTTATCATGCAAATCTTCAAATAGTTTTTTCAAACAGTTTAAAAAAAGCATCATCATGGAAACTTTTGCTAACAAACAGAGAAATCTGCAAAGAGTGAAACTTGAACCTCATTATTACTAACAGCCTAGGGGATATCAATGCTAGTTTTTCAATTGCTAAAATAGAAAGATATAGAGATAACAGATATCCCTGCTTGACACTTTTATCAAGGGAAAAATATTCAGAGTTTTCATGAGTCCTTCTCCTTGATAAATTGTTCTTGCAAATTATAACCACAAACTTACTGTAAAAAAAGTGAGACCACTTTATTTCAATTAAAATAACCACACAATAAGGACTTCATCCATTGCTAATTTGATATCAGGCCAGAATAAAGAAAATAAAGAGGAAAAATCTGACCCGACCTGGTTATTTATCAGGCCAGGTCAGACTGTTTAAAACTTTAAGGAGCAGAACAACTAATATGTCCCCATTCATTAAATGTAACATTTCTACTATTTTTACATTCATATACATTTATTCTCGACCATTCCTAGATAAGACTGACCTTAAACTGACCTTAAACAAACAAAGTATTTGCTAGCCCTTCACCCTTATTTCAAGAACTTTTCTTAAAGAACAATTAATCTCAGACCAGATGGTTGGGTTTATTGACAAAAAGATCATTTCTGGTTTTTCACTCTTTTGTTAGTATCAATTCTTATCTGGTAATTTCAGGCCATTGTTATGGTATTGTAAATTACTTAACCCTTGAGGAAGGACATCCCAACTTATTTTTACAAGCTACTTACACAGTTGTCACATTTGAATTTTATTTTGAAACATACAAAAAAATGACCTTTAGAGCATTTTATTACACAGCATTGTATGTAAATTTACAAAGGAACATTTTTATTCTTAAATACCTGGCAGGGGCGCAGATCTATGTCTGAGTTTGAGGGGGTAAAAACTTAAGCAGTGGCGAAGTTAGACTTTTTGGGAGGGCAAGGAAATGAAATGTTGTAGCTCTACCCCCCCTCCCTCTCTTCCCCCTCCCCTTCTTCCAAAGGAAAATGAAAAATCAAGTATGCAAACCTATGCAAACCTAAAAGAAGTTGTGTTTATTTTCTCCATATTATTTTCTTTTATAACTATGCAATATTTTCTCTTAGTATTCAAGCTTTCCAAAAAAAAAAGGAAATTATACAAAATGGTGTGCAACATAAACAATAACATTAACAACATTATACAATGGAACATCAGGAGCCTTAAGGCCAATTCTGAAGAAATTGACCTACTGGCCACCACCTTCAACCCGGTTATCTTCTGCCTACAAGAAACCTTCTTGAAAAGCACTGACCATTATTCCCTTAACAACTTTGCTTGCTATCACGAACATCAAGTGAATGCCGACAGGTCCTGTGGGGGCGTCTCCATTCTCGTTAGACACGATTTCCCACACAGCCCTGTTCATGTGAACACCGACCTTCTGGCCATCTGTATGTCCATCTTTCTCCACAGAACTTTCACTCTTAGAAATATCTATCTCCTCCCCACCCCACCCCAATGTTCAGCCAACCAGCCTTAAGCACCTCATGTTCAGCTCCCCTCCCCCCTTCATCTTTCTTGGTGACTTCAACGCCCACAACCCCATGTGGGGTTCCAATACCACCACCCCCAGAGGCAAGCTCATCTAAAACACTCTTCGACACACAGCCTCTCTTTGCTCAACTCTAACTCCCCGACCTACCTTCACCCTGCCACAGGTTCTGTCACCTGTATTGACCTGTCTGTCTGTTCCCCCAACCTCCTTGATTTTAGCTGGAAGGTCACTGCTGATCTCTGTGGTAGTGACCATTACCCTTTTCTATACCCTTCAACCTTGAAAGCCCCACTGACCACACACCCAATTAGAACCTTGAGAAGGCTGACTGGCCCCTTTTCGAAACCCTCTGTGACTCGCACCTCTCCCCCCATCTCCTCGAGGGTGAGGATCTCATGTCAAACTTTAGTAGCATTCTTATCAACATTGCCACCTGCTCTATTCCCAAACCCCCTAACCACACCCCAACCCCTGGTTCTCTGATGACTGCAAAACTGCCATCAAGAACAGGAGAAGGGCCCTCTGGAACTTCAAAACTAAGCCAACCACCCACAACCTCAACCTCTTTCGCATCAGCCGTGCCAAGGCCAGGCGCACTATCAAGGACAGTTAAACCAACACTTTTAACAACTTCATCTCTTCTCTCACCACCAACACCACACTAAGAAGATTTGGAGAATGCCATGGTTAACAGCTTCCACGGCAGGGTGGGCAAGTCTCCCATCTCTCCTGGAATGGTAACTTTCTCACCGCAAAAAAGGACATTTTTAACCACCTCGTTGCCTCTTTCAGCAACATCTCATCCTCGGGCAACTACCCTAGTGCTTTCAAAACCAAAAAAGCTCACGATGAAGCCCGGAGTATCACCTTTCTCTTCGACAACTCTGAGAGCTACAACACCCTCTTACCCTTTTTAAATTAAACCAAGTCATCCACGACGCTGGCTGCACCTCCAAGGGCCCAAGTAATATCCCCTACCAGTTCCTGAAACACCTCCCCAACAAGGCCACCACTACCCTACTCACCATCCTCAACCACATTTGGTCCTCACACTCCTTTCCCCTTATCTGGAAAACAGCTATTGTCACCCTCGTCCCTAAACCAGGGAGGGACAGTACCAACCTCCGAAACACCCGATTTTAGTTTGAATATGTATGCTTTCAATTTCATTTATTCAAATTTTCATATAGGGGCCTACTCATATTTTTGAGGGGGCGAAACGATACTCAGTGCCCCTAGCATTTCATCTGAGGGGGTGATAGCCCCTCTTGACCCCCCGTAATCTGCACCTCTGATACCTGAGTGTTGTTTTAAACAGTTAAGATAAGTTTCACAGAAATGAAATTGTGCATGAGAGATATCCAACATAAATATTATAAGCTATAAAGAGGTTGTTTTAGCTTAACCCTTTGCCAGCCATTTTGTTTTTGTTTTAGCTTAACTCTTTGCCAGCCATTCTAGCAATTTCAAAATGTCTTAAAACATGTTAGAAATAAAGAAAACTCTTTTTAGATGACTTCTGTACTTTCGTTAGATGCAATAAGTCATTTGCAATCTCTCCTGATTGGTTTTCACTTTGTTTATCTCCAGGAGAAGGTGGAAACCTTGCAGGACCAGACGAAGGCAATAAAGCTCATTCTCTTCAGCCATGTGTTCATTGACATGCCATTCTTCTGTGCTACTTACCTTTTTACAGAATATTTCAATGTTCCTTTTGGATGGAATGAAATGCCTCCATGGTAGGTTCACAAAATGTTATCATGAGCAAAAAATGGTTGATGAGAGCAGTAGTAAAAGTCACTGTTGTGATAAACCGTGGAATAGACCCCCTCATATTAGGGTTTACTACAAAGATGTGTATAATACCAAGTAAAGTAGTAGAAAGTACTGGTAATACTGATATTGCACTTGTGTCATATGCACTTCAGCTTGAATTTTGGGGCGCACACTTCTGAGGTGATAGAGTGCAGTCTACAGGCCGAAAATTCACAATTTTCTCATAAAAACAAAATACATGGTTTTCAAAGTTTAATGGACCAAAAATATTTGATTTGATTTTGTGGTAAAATTAGTGTTAAATCATGAATGGCCAGTAATATTTCACATTTCTAAACCTCACTTGTCTGAACACCATCGAAGCATCTGCTGAAACCCTGATGCAGGTCTGAATTATTTTTGTCCTACTTGTATATGATTTTTTCATGGTTTTAAATCAAATTTAAGGAATCCAGCTCAGGTTGAGCTGTTGCTGCTTCTAATAAAAATATTTTTATGTTGAAAGGCTTGGTTTAGATCAAATATTGCAGTGCTGATATAAATTTTAAAAGCATGATGCATGGTAAAGATTTGGACAACATGCAAGCAATATAAATTTTGCTTGATGTTATTGTACAGTGCCTTTTTAAGAAATTCTCAGTGGGGGAGGGGGGGGAAATTCACAAAAGGGACCTTTTTAATTAATTTTTGACTCATATTATGCCCTTTCCCCCGTATCCTTGAAATTTTCTTTCATTTTTGGGTAGTTCTTTTCGATTTCCTTTAATTATCAGAAAATTTTGGTCATTTTGGGGAATTTTGTGGCTAATTTTTGGGTAAATTCTTTCATTTCCAGACAATTTTCTTTAATTTTAGGAACATTTTGTGGAAATCTGTTTCCTTTTTAGGAAAATATACAGTTAAAATTGTTTGATTATATATATTAGGGACCAAACTGGGACCAAACTTGGGGAGGAGGGGGAATGTTCAACAGGGGAAGCCACTTTGCTAAGTGGGGGGCCACAGCTCAGTAAGTGTCTTTAAAAAAGACCCTGTTATTGTATGTAGTGAGAAGTCAAATGGGGGTCCTAGATTTCCATATATGCAAAATCTAGTGTTCTTGGAATTTTAGCAACTATTGTCAATTGTATAGTTTGTAACTTTTTGCTTACACATGATTTGCAATAGATTTGCAAGCAATCTAGCTAATGTTTCCTTTAGGTGCTTTCAAAGATAAAGACAATGTTTGTTAGGCTGATCACTGCTGATGAATACAATTTGTCTAAAAAGGTTATTAAGGTTGTACCATCAAATTAATGCTCATGTGAAAGGCAGTAAATTAAGGATTGATAATGAAACAAGTAGCTGAATTTTGACCACAACCCTGGGCACAAAGTGTGACAAAAGATTTGTGGATAATTTGGTGCTAAGTACCCTAGGCAGGTAGGAATTAGTAACAATATTGTGGGATGATTGTCATTCTATCTCATTTGAAAGGAATTTATTGACTGATCTTTATTTCTTTGCAGGTACAATATAGCTGTGCGCATTTTTGTTGCCATGGTTATGGAAGATACCTGGCACTACTTTCTCCACAGGACAATGCACCATAAAATGTTTTATAAGCACTGTCACAAAGTTCACCATAGCTTTCAGGTAAGAATGTTTGCATAGTATCATTCTTAGGGAAGCAATTACAGGGCTTATCATCCATGGGCATATGGTAATAATTTGATAAGAGCAGCGTCGTTTTCTTTTCAATGATGCAGTATACAAAAAATAGGATTTGTTCATACTTAATCCTGTCTGGTACAAGCGCGGCGGAACAACAACAAAATTGGGGGAGGGGGGTCTTAATTAGCTGGTCAAAAGTAATTACATTTTGAAAACAAGCGTAATGCTCGCCTTTTGGTGTAGGGTCCAGGTGCCTGCTTAAGGGCCCCTGGTGGGGTCCAGGGTCAAAGCCCTGGTAGGATCCAGGGGGCAAAGCCCCCTGGAAGCCCTTGCAAAATAGCCATATTTGAGGCAAAAATATGCCTAAAAACATGGTCAATTTCCTTCAAAAATATTCCATAAACAAACGATTGTATCGGACAAGATTCAATAGGGTAATAATAACGCATTGATAACAATAAGGTCATTTCTGACTGTATTTGTCACAACCAAAACCAACAATAGAATGGACCTTCATGTGATGAGGGCCCAGGTGGCGAACCCCATGAAGATTTCTAACTATAAAGATTTCTGGTAATATAAATATAGGCCTACAATACAATTAAAACATTGAAATATGATGAATGAAGCAAATGCTTTGCACAATATTCAGTATATTGACTACATGTTCCAAAAGATGTCCAGTCACTTTAATGACAATTGACTATATGTAATGACATATGTGCCCAGACTAATTGATCATATGTAATGACATATGTGCCCAGACTAATTGATCATATGTAATGACATATGTGCCCAGACTAATTGATCATACTGTATGTAATGACATATGTGCCCAGACTAATTGGTCATATGTAATGACATGTGTGCCCAAGCTAATTGATCATATGCAATGACATATGTGCCCAGACTAATTGATCATATGTAATGACATATGTGCCCAAGCTAATTGATCATATGCAATGACATATATGCCCAGACTAATTGATCATATGCAATGACATATGTGCCCAGACTAATTGATCATATGTAATGACATATGTGCCCAGACTAATTGATCATATGTAATGACATATGTGCCCAAACTAATTGATCATACTGTTTATAATGACATATGTGCCCAGACTAATTGGTCATATGTAATGACATATGTGCCCAGACTAATTGATCATATGCAATGACATATGTGCCCAGACTAATTGATCATTTGCAATGACAATTGTGCCCAGACTAATTGATCATATGCAATGACATATGTGCCCAGACTAATTGATCATATGTAATGACATATGTGCCCAGACTAATTGATCATATGTAATGACATATGTGCCCAGATTAAATGATCATACTGTATGTAATGACACATGTGCCCAGACTAATTGATTATATGTAATGACATATGTGCCCAGACTAATTGATCATATGTAATGACATATGTGCCCAGACTAATTGATCATTTGCAATGACAATTGTGCCCAGACTAATCAATCATATGCAATGACATATGTGCCCAGACTAATTGATCATATGTAATGACATATGTGCCCAGACTAATTGATCATATGTAATGACATATGTGCCCAGATTAATTGATCATACTGTATGTAATGACACATGTGCCCAGACTAATTGATCATATGTAATGACATATGTGCCCAGACTAATTGATCATATGTAATGACATATGTGCCCAGATTAATTGATCATACTGTATGTAATGACATATGTGCCCAGACTAATTGATCATATGTAATGACATATGTGCCCAGACTAATTGATCATATGTAATGACATATGTGCCCAGATTAATTGATCATACTGTATGTAATGACATATGTGCCCAGACTAATTGATCATATGTAATGACATATGTGCCCAGACTGCCATGCAAAACAGTTGAAGTTAACCTGATGACTTGATTATTGGATCAGGTATACGATTAAACTGCAGTAACATGTCCATGTACTCAACACTGTATATAAAATAAATACAAATCAGGTTGTATTTGCCTGCTTTTCTCAAAAAGGTGCCACAAGAAAGTGCACCCATCCCGACTTCTCTTTAAACATGCTTTCCTGTTTGCTGTATAATGCTATTTGTTAGTGTTCTGATTTGTAAACAGGTAAAGGTCTATTACAGACCAAATAAAATGATAGAACTTAATTACGTAGATAAACAATACTTTTATTTTTGTACTTAAACGAGCACTAGACCGAAAAGTGAGGGCGTATGTGTCCGTGCATCCTTGCTTTTGGCAACAGTTTTCATTCACAGGGCCTTGCTTTTGACATGTGAGCATGGTCACGGTGTGAAATGATGATGAATATTGCCAGTGGTCCATATAACCTTGGTCTGGGTAACAAGATGTTTTGGCGGTTTAGAATAAGAAATCAAACAAATCATAATTTAATTGAATCGAGAATTTTTCATTTTGACAACACTTTATATAGAACCTATAATAAAATGCTTTTAATGTTATTTTATTTCTGTTTTTGCGGGTTATTATATTTTCTATGTGATTAAGAACAATTAAGAGCGAATATTGAGGGCTAAGTAACACATTACCCCCTCCCCCACACACACACATTTTTTTCATTGGGGCTGAGCCCCAAGCCTCCTCGGTTCCACCGCCGGTGGTCTGGTAGAAGATTCAAAATAGTTGGTAATTCATCCAAGTCGTATATTGATTCACCATTATGCAATTGCTTAATGGTGGGTGATCTGCAGCCCTTTATTAGGAGGTCTATTCTTAAATGCATGTATACCACATGTAGCATATTTGATAATTGATTCTGATGCAATAACATCAGGAACCTATGCGGTCATGATGATATGTGTGTGTGTATATATATATACACACACACACGTCGTTCTGACCGCATAGGTTCCTGATGTTATCGCATCGTAACCAATTATCAAACATGCTACATGTGGTATACATGCATGTGTGTGATGCTGAGCTCTTAACCACGATAGCTCAAGAATGGTACATTGGATTCGTATTATATTTGGTACACTTATAGCCCATGGTCTGTAGATGTGCTTTATTGTTTTTGGTGTGATGCCATGCATATTAATGAGTAGGCGGGCTTAATGTACAAATCTTGAAATGCTCATATTTTAACAACCGCATATCTGTTTTGTTTTATATTTGGTACAGTTTGGATGTTAGCTGGTGTGTACATGTTCACAATATAAAAACATTGAATTTCACTAATATGCATAGTGGGCGGGGCCTAATATGATTTTGCTGGAAATAGCTTTTAAACATGATATCTAAAGAATGAAAAACTGAATTCAAGTCATATGTGGTACACAGATAGCCCATGGTCCATAGATTTGCCTTATTGTTTTTGGTAGTGATGTCATGCATATTAATGAGTACGTGGGGCTTAATGTGAAAATCCTGAAATGCTCATATTTTAGCAACCGCATATCTGTTTTGTTTCATATGTGGTACAGTTATGATGTTAGCTAGTGTGTATATGTTCATGGTAATAAAAACATTGAATTTCATTAATATGCATAGTGGGTATGGCTTAATATGATTTTGCTGAAAAAAACTTGTAATCATGATATCTAAAGAACGATAAACTGGATTCAAGTCATATGTGGTACACAGATAGCCCATGGTCTATGAATGTGTGTTATAAGTTTTGGTGGTGATACCTTGCATATTAGTGAGCAGGTGAGGCTTAACGTAAATTCTTCAAATATGACACTGTATGTCTGTTTTGCATCATACTTGCTATGATAATGTTGTTGATTATTGTGCACATGCTAGTGTTGTCAATAGGTACGTCTATTTTATTGATCTGCATGGTGGCCTATAAATATCATGAACAAATATTTTATGATATGCAATGACATGACAATTAATGCAAAACTTGCAAATCAATCAGCATATTTAAACAGCATCAGAACCACAAAAAAACCTTTTTGTTCGGGCTGATGGGTTTAAACTTGCTTGAAGACTTTTAGATGTCAGAACCGAACAGAAAAACTTTGCAAAACTTTAACTCCTTCTTTCTTTGATCATGTTTTGCAGTAACAAAGTAGTCTACGATACCTTCCTTCATTTTTTTTTCCTTTTGAAGAGTTTTCTACAGTGCTTGATGTATTTCCCTTTTTTTTCTTCTTTGTTTTATTAAAAAAGAAGAAACCCAAGTAAAGTGTGAGATCAAGGAAAAGTTTTGGAAAATGTACAAATTATGAGATATATTTACGGAGATGATTTCTATGTATCATTATTCAGTTGTATAATGATTCATTATTGTCTACTTGTCAAAATTCTAACAAATCATATACTTTGTAATGTGTACATGAATAACATAGAACATACAATTTTATTGTATTTTGAATTGCAAAAGAGAGTTTGATGATATTTTTATATTAGAATAATATCAATTAACAATAATATCAATTATGAGGTACTGTATGACATCAAAAATACCAATTAAGTCCTTAAAATGGACTAAAACTAGAAATAAATTAACATCGTGGTGTATATTTTATTTTTACACATACTTCGCATCGAGCAAACTTTTTTTGGAGAAGTTTTTATCGAGGAATGTTTTGCATTAAAATATTGCAAAAATGATCCTTACTTCAAAACCGCACAAACTAAGAAGATCTGAGGAAATTTTGTTGATGTGTTTATGGTGGATTTTTCGGGAAAAATCCTCTGTGGCGAAATGATAGGAAAATTTCCATGATGTGATTCATACATACACTTGTACACGGGTAAATGTAAATGCACTGTATAAACCATTGTGAATCGAATACTACAAGTGTGTGTGTGATAATGGGTGAACCATTACGATGAGTGTATGATAAGACATTCTGAGGTGCACTGTACAGTACCTGGGAGTCACAAACGTGAAGTGGGAAGCTATTAGTCCCAGTGGTGCCTAACATTTCCAACCAATTACTGAATGTCTTGTCATGATTTGAGTCAATGTTTTGACCAGAATCTTAAAATTATATTGCTAAATTGTCATAATCTTCTAGTTAACACAAAAAAATGACCTATAAAATCGGACGATGTATAAGAAGACTATACATTATATCAATTTACACAAATGACAACTATGAATCGAACCCATCACCAGTGCTTTGATTTTATTCCCTGTGCTTGTAAGAGTGAAATTGATTTGAATAAGGTATTTGTATATTATACAGGAGTAATCTTCAAGTCCTTTGTAATTGATATAGATAAGTGCATAGATTTTTCCAATAGCAAATTCCAGTGTAAATTAGTGTACAAAAAAGTAGTAATTTAAAATGGTATGAATTTGTTTACTTATTTTTATGATTTTGATTTTTTTTTTAAAGAGGAAATGTTTCTTATTTTGGCAAAATCAGCTCTACATAGGTTATGTGGCTGTAGTTATATGAAGAATAGGAATGAAAAATTAAAAGACCTTTTTTTTTATCATTTTTTAATTTTTTATAGAAAATGGTGGTGGGTATGTTTTGTCTTGGAAAGAGCATGCTTCATACAATCACTGTTTAAATACACTCAACGAATTTGTGTACTCCACCCTTTATTTTCTCAAATCAAGTATGATTTCTCATTAATTTGTATGATGATATTGGTGTTTTTCTATTCTTTGCAGGCTCCATTTAGTGTAACGGCCGAGTATGCTCATCCTCTAGAAACAATTGGTAAGCACCAATGTGTATGATATTGAATCTGAAGATAAATCAAACAATTAATCAAGTATGCCAGGTTTGAATCTGAAATGGTTTCACCACTTCCTGATTTTATAGCATTCTTGAAAGGTTATGGCACAAATTTTACAGGTCACAGGTCACCGACTTTCTCCTAGTGTTTAAGTTAAATGAGTTGATATTTCTATTTAAATGAGTTGATATGTGATAACGTTAACAATACATTTTTCTTACTTTTCAGTTTTAGGTTTGGGAACCATGTGGGGTGTGCTCTTTCTTACCAATCATCTGGCATTTATATGGGCCTTCACTCTGGTGCGAATGCTGGAGACCTATGATGTCCATAGTGGATACGAGTTACCATACAATCCGTTACATCTTGTGCCATTTTATGGAGGTAAAGTCAATTGTTTTTTAGTGTTATTAAAATGTCGGTCCTAATTTAAAGAGTGACATTCTTGATAGTAGTATTGTTATTCTTTTCTCTGATTCCATCTGTGTCTCATATGGTTCTCTGAGATGTGCTATTATCTGGTTAAGAAAACCACCTGTCATTAGGAGGGTAGGGTTCATCTATGAGGAAGGAGAGGTTCATCAAGAACTGCAATTGTTACTTAATGCCATCAAATTGTAACATTATTTTAGAGAATTTATGAAAGTGAGTAAAACGATGAAAGTAGAACAGTGGCTATTCTTTTTCTTGTCAGACTGAATTTCTGTGAAGCTCAGGTCCCCTTTCCTGGCATGGGCCGATAAGGGTTAAGCTCCATTGCTAAGACATTTGAAAATCACTGTGAATGAGGACATTTATTTTTGAAAGTTTGAAGGATAAGTTTATTCTTCAGATATGTGTGTGAATGACAGAGGACAAAACGATGTACAGAGCTGTGAAGAAACTACATTGATGTCTTTTTAGGTATTGAATGTGTATTAAAGTTAACAACGTTGAAAAGGAATGGTATAAAAAGTCCATTGTACATGAGTGACATGACACCCTCAAATTCTTAACAATTGTTAATGTGTTTAATTAAAAGTTAATATACATGCCGAAAAGTTTCTCTATAAACCTACCCACACCCGACACCTGAGTTAATCCTGAAAACACAGGTGTGGCAATTACCAACCCGACTTCCTGTTCAGTGTATTATGTTTCCACTCCAAACAATGATTGTTTATTTGCTATTCCCATGCACACCAGTCAAGTAGCCCAAGGCTATTTGTGTGTATAAGATTACAGAAACCAGTGCTGAGAAATGAGGGCGCTTTTGTGAATAATATCACTCATCCGTGTTAAGTGTCTTAGTGGGAGAAATTTGTTTGCAAAGTAGTGATAAAATAGTTTTGTATTGTATATGCCTGAGCGCCAGTGCACCACAACTGGTTATCAAAGGCCGTGGACATTGACTTGGTTATTGATGTTATGTCTGTCCGTACGTCGTACCTGTGTTCTCGTCCGGGTCGTATTAAGCGTTTTGTGATGACATTGTTACTATTATAACGGAATACGCAGGCGACGACCCAGTCATTGTAATTGTGTGGTTACTCGTCGTCGTTGATATGCCTGAAGTGATGTGTGCATTAACTGTAAATGATTGACAGACCATTTCTCCTAAGGAAAGATATTGCTTCATGTAGCATAATTTACTAAATGTAAAAATGTATAGAAATTTTATCAGGTGGTAAATCACAATTACTTTCTGGACCTATAAGTCTTTCCCAGACATCTATTGAAAACGATTAAGTTATATAAATGTTTTCTGTCATGTTTTCCCACAAGTCTGATTGAACTATGAATTAAAATATAATCCTTAATGACATAAGATTTCTAAACTGTTTCTTTTATTGTCTTCTTTCACATAAGATGAATTTGCTTAACTACATACTGTAATTTATCTTCTAATAGGAATTTAGTTTAACCCCTCTCCAACAAAGTTGGTGAAGAGGGGACATAGCATCTTTACTGTCCGTCCAGCCAGCCGGCCGGCTGGCTGGCCGTCCACATCTATTGTCCGTCCGGCCTCATCTATTGTAAGTCTAGCCTCGTGCATTGTTGAGCTACTAGGGAACAAAAGATTGCTGCCCTAGGAAAGGAATTCCAACTATTTTAATGAAAAGAAATTTATTTGAAGGACAACAAATGCATTCTAAACTTGAATAGCAGCAATTAATGGAATTGTTCTGAGATTCTAAAAAAAGTTGAATAATAGAACTGATGACTGAATGAAATTTATAATGAAGTGTCTTGGGAATAAATAGGGAAAAAACAAGGTTTTGCTAGAATAGAGTGGAAACATAATAGACTTATGATAAACTCCAATTTAATCTGCAATGAATTTTTATTCTGATTTGGTGGATAGATCAGCCATATTTGGTTTATAAAGGGAAATTTTTTAAGCATGTTTCTATTGGAAGAGTCAGATTTAAGTTAAGGCTGGGGGAGGGCTGTAGTGCAATGGAGTGAGTGGAGTTATAGTGAAGGTTGGAATGATGAGTTAAGAGTATATTTTGTAGATGAGTGGATGGCAAAAGGTGTACGGATGATGGCAAGTGAATGGGGATGTTAGGTAAACGGGGGATGGTAGGTGAATGGGGCATATTGAGGAATAGAGGATGGTAGATGAATGGCGGATGGTAGATGAATGGAGGTTGTTAGGTGAAGGGGGATGGTTGGTGAATGGGGCATGTTGAGGAATAGAGGATGGTAGATGAATGGAGGATGGTAGATGAATGGAGGTTGTTAGGTGAAGTGGGATGGTTGGTGAATGGGCATGTTGAATTGATAGAAGTGAGGGGATGGGAGTGAGCGGTAAGAATGTAGGTTGAAAGATGATAGAATGATTGGTAGATGTAGGAATTAGGATGAATGTGGGATGGCATGGGGGACAGGATGGGATGAAATGTGGGACAGGGTGGGATGGCATGTGGAACAGGGTGGCATGTGGGACGGTACCATGGAATGTGGGACAGGATGTCAGGGCATATAATACAGGGTGGGTTAGCATGTGGAACAGAGTGGTGTGGCATGTGAAACAAGGTAGTGTCATGGCATTTATAACAGGCTGGGATGGCATGTGGGACAAGATGGGATGGCATGGGGGACAGAGTGTAATGCCAAGGGAGACAGGATGGCATGTCATCTGGATTTCAGGTGGGATGGAACATGGTGGGATAGCATGTGGGATAGGATGGAATGGCCTGTAGGACAGGGTGGGATGGCACATGGTTTATGGAAGGATGACATGCGGGACAGGGTAGGATGGCACGTGGTGTAGGGAGGGATGTGATGTGAGACAAGGTGGCATGGTATATGGGACAGGGTGGCAAGGCATATAGTGAGATGTCATCTTGATTGCAGGTGTGATGGCATATGTGGTCACATGGTGGAATGGTATCTGGATTTCATGTATGATTTTCTGTAGAGAGGGATATAGGATGGGACATTATGCAGAACAGAGGGTGGGATGGCAGTTGTGACAGAGGGTGGAAAGCATGTTATTAGAGGCGAGCTGATTTGCATCATTTGCAAAGTCTGATTGAGTAGGTAGTGATATTCATTCAACTTTCTTATTATACTTAGTAAATAAAAGTTGATATGTTACAGTCTTGATTGAATGTCCACCATATTTTATTTCAACGCAGGTGTTCGATTTCATGATTTTCATCACAAGAACTTTGTGGGGAACTATTCATCTACCTTCACATGGTGGGACAAGATATTTGGAACAGATCAGCAATACTTGGAATTCTGCCAAAGGAAAGAAGAAGAAGTTGGAACTTCTAAAAAAGATACATGAGCTCTCAGGTCACCCTTTTTTTAAATGTCACAAATGTTTTAAATATATTTCTCTATTTTTGAAACAAGCCACCCAATTATTATACACAATTGGTCATTAATTTTATTTTTAGAACCTAAGTATCACATGAAGTGTAAAATGTCTTAAACTTTTAACTCAAGAAATCTAAAAAGAAAGAAAATAAGTTTTTTCCCGATTCCCGATTTTCCCGCAGTTATAACCGCCAGAAGCGTACAATTTTCCAGCTTTGGCTGAGATTTTCTTCTTTTCTTTCCCACCCAAAAGACTTAAGCATTAGTAGTAATTGTTTGTCATGCTGTTGTTGTAGCTTTCCTGTCTCTTTGCTCTCTTTGTGCAGTACCAAGTTATTGTGCTTCTCCAAGTAAATGATCACACCCCATGTATTTTCCTTTTACTTCATAGAATTACGTTACCTTTGATGTAAGTTAACCTCTCGGACACTATTGATCATGCATCATTCAACACCACCAAACCATTTTCCACTTTATACTTTAGTTGTCATTTTTGGTATGGGGCATATAAGTCAAAAATTCCTTATCTTTTAGAAGAAACTCAATTATTTCTACATTTTCTTTCATTTGTAATTTGTCATGTAAATCTGCATTGTTCAGATTTGTACAATGCAGAAAAGTCACTTAAATGGCCAGAATATGGTATGCTTTCTCAAACTTATTGGCCTATTTTGAATTGTAAAATTGGTAAGATGTATGGGTCTTAGAGAACTTTATATATGTAGCTAAAGCTGAAATAATTGTGTGTGATATCATGACCAAAATATAGTCTTTAGTTGAGTTTTATATTTTAAACTATCCAGTTTAAAGTTTTGGTTCTGTCTATAATATTTTGATGTCAGGATTTCATACCTGTCAGCATGAATTTGTTTAGATTCTCCTTCAGTGAAAGTCGTGTAGTGTTCTCTGGTAAAGAAAGTGTAATTCTGTTCATGAATATTTCAGATATTCCTTACAAGAAGCCGTAAATTCCACTTGAAGAACAATCTCTTTACAACTTACATTGATGTGTGGTGCAGTTATATATATTGATGTGTTGACAGATCTATCAATCAACCAGTCTTTAGATCAATCTTCATATTTTTCAGCATATGATCTTCAAATCTTCGTAGGACCCTGGTTAATAGAGTAGGCATATGATATGCATTAAGGCATACATAAGTAATTACAACCAAAGTTAACTTGAAATCTTTCATATCTTTATGGTTAGTATGTCATTTTAATTTTTATTATTGGATGATAGAAATCTAAATAAAGTTTTTTTTCGAAGGTGTGCAAGAATGAGATATGAAATCAATTAATATATAATGCTGTTTTAGTTTTCTTACGATGACCTGATTCTGCTTACTAGAAGGCAGTTTACAACAACAATTTTTGTTAAGGGGCACTAGACAGAAAAGTGTGGGCGCAATTTTCCAAAGACTCAAAAGTATTGGGCAAAGCTTTTTGACCCTCATAGAGAGGTACAAAAGACCAATATTTATATTAAGTAGTTACGTGAGCTTCATAAACAGTGGCATACTATCCCTTGGGGGAGGCAAAACTTGTCAGAGAATATTTGAAAAAGTCACCAAAATGATGCCCTAAGATATGGATCTAGTCTGCTTTTATCAAATTTTAGCATCAAATGCTTTCCTTCATGCTTGATATGTTATGGAATGCTTAATTGGAATCGCATTCGATATATTTATGCACACGAGTATAATTTTTCTTATTATACATGAATAGGTTTGACTCCCATTCTACTGTATTTAGCCATTTCCTGAAGGAATTGCGTGAAAGACTGTTTGATATGCTTGCAGTAGAGACTGCTTGTTTTTAGGGCCTCTCTGCAGATAGCTTTCATGAAACAAGAAATGTAGAGGAGGGGAGATTTTGTTGGTAGATTCCCCTTGCCTTTTCAGAGTAGAGTAGGTCCTTCCTACTTCCATCAAAATTTATATTTTATTACTACAATTAGTTTCTATCACATTATTTCTAGATTGCATTTTTAACAAGTTTTTCAAATCCATTGTAGAAAAATCCATTTAAGGAGTGTGTATGTTGAATTATTTGCATTTTTTCTTTGAGTGCTTAGTATAGGATAGGCAAAACATTTTTTCAGTTTTCTTAAGTAGAAGCTTTGGACGTGTATCAAAGTCATTAATTAATCTCTTTCAAATAAGATATTTTACTATCTAATGATTTAGTTTTGCACTACTGGGTAGGACCATATAGTGTTAAGATTTTCTTACAAATAACATGTCAAATTCAAGTCTTTATCATACACCATTAGGGGTATGCCTCTGGGAACCACCAACAGGGAACTTTCACTTGTCTTGTGGTCTGTGGGTTTAAAAGTTCTGACAAGGTACAATTTAGAATGACGGTTTTTCCTTTGAGAGCTTAGCGAATGATAGGCAAAACTAATCTTCAGTTTTCTTTAGTAGAAACTTTAGATATGTATCAAATACATTTGTAATGATGTCACTAATATTTAAGGTCACAAAATAATGTCAACAAATTTATATATTAATACCAGGTGCAAATAGTTTGTGTTTTATGCAAAGAAAAAGGTTTCTCATTGATAAACACGTTATGGTATAACTAATAATTAATCTATACTAAAGTCATAAGGTTATGTGCTTGGTAAATGTATTTTAAGTAAAGATTTATTGCATTCCCTTAGATCCAAAGCAGACATGTGTTGAGGCTTTCATATTTTAATCATTTTTTCATCTTGATTCAAGAGGTTATGTATAAGAGGCATATAGAGGGATTTCATCACGTGACTCTAACTCAACTGGGAGCCATTTTGCAGGGCAGAGTATTGCGCGTTGATTATTCCACAAGTCTGATCTTCACACAGCTCAGTCACATCACACGTAAAACAAACAGACTCAGTCTAAAACACGCGCTAGCACACGCTGGTGATGAAAATGCATTGGGCATGTAAAACACGTACTGGGTATATAAACACGTGCTGGTTAAAATGAACTGGGCGAATGAATTAATTTTTCAATATGAAATGTTATTTTAAGGAAAAACTTACCCTCCAAGTACCTCAAGTATAATCTTAATCAGTGGATTCTAAACATGTCAATTTGTTAATGCAACTTACAGCACAGTGCGATTCCGGCATACTACTTACAAAAGCAATCATATGTAACAACATGCAAACGTATGTAAGTGTACAGCAGACGACAATCTGCCCTACAAAATGGTGATGTAAACAAAGTCATGTGACCTCGTGACGTTGGCTGAAACATCTTTATAGAGGACTAAATCCAAGAGACTGCAGGCTGATTTTAAAGATATATGGACAGGTAGAGATTTTAAATTCACCAGAAAGAGAGTCAAATTCTGAACTAAACAGTCTGTAAATTATGTTAAAAGCACCTGTAATTTCCGAGTTACAGCTAATCAAAGTTTAAATCATTTTTGATGGATGGAAAAGGTGTGAAATAGAAGACAGCGTAGATAACTTAATTTAATACTTTAAATTTTTACATGAATATCACCAGATTGTTTTCTCCTGCTAAGAATTGGTCATCTTCACATACTTTCATTCAACTAAGACTGGTGAAGGATCCAAAACAATAAGTTAACATAAGAAAATTCATAGGTTAATTTTATTGTTGTGATTTCACAAAATTTCAATAAAATTTGCATAATTTATTAAAATAAGGCCTTAAAATTCAAAATGCTATAAAATGGTCAATTTCTAATAGATTTTGTTAAAATATTTTGCTGTTTTCATGGTTTATAGCATATTTTCTTCATTTTAAGCACAAGGTGTTGCTAACTGTCCATAAATATTTAAGTAGATTAAGTGATTTATGTTATAAGATGACAATTTGTGTTATTTTGAATTCAAGAGGTGTGATAGGCTAAGTTAGGCTTTTACTGAAATTATCCTAGGTCACATGTGTAGTTATGATCATGTCATGGGATGATGTTGTGTGTACATTTTCCTATTTATAGTTTATACTCTTAAACCATATAATGGTTTCAATAAATTCTTTTTATGTGCCTGTTGAAGTTTGTTGAGTAAAATGATTGATCATTTTTAAAACTCGCATTCTTGCCATTGTTTTAAAGCTCATCTATCATGTAGCCCTTAGTTTCTATTTTTGAAAGTAGTGTAAGGCTTTTGTGTGGTTGCAAAGTATAAGTAATCTGAAATAAATCATATCCGGCCATAGAATGATGCTGCATCTCTTGACTCTTACATTATAAACTGATGAGTGACATGTGTCAATGTCCCTGTACAAATCTGGAGTAATACATGTTTTCTTTGTCAAAGGTTTAAGGATTAAATATACAGATGACAAAGTAGTACAACATTTGGAATGAGTACTAGGTAATCTAGCAAGGAAATATTACTGACTTATAATCCTTAGTATTTCTTTGAAAGGTTTTAAAATTTGAAGATGATTGGTATTAGATTTGTGAGCACATTTTATGTATTGTTGATTAACCGTTTGATTATCTTAGATAAAGAAGTCAAACAATTTTATAAAAATGTTCCACAGAAGCCCTGCGATTTTAGCATTTTCAGGAGCTTTTTCATGATGAAATCTATGCTGCAAATGGCATGATTTTTTTAATCTTCCAGTACCCCTTGATAAAAATTCTCAGCCTTTTCATTTCTGATTCCTATTCCAGCATAGTTTGGGAGGTTAAGCCTCCGGAAGCTCTCTGATTGAAGTATTTTCGTAGGCTTTTCATGTAGCCCTACATTTCCTCCTTTTTGCTAAGGGAAGTTTGGAATGCTTTTTAACCAACAGAAATTGAAAATTTCACGTTCAAACTTACCGACCGATTGCACCCTTATAATCTATTTTTAATTTTATAAAGACAATTTTGGGAGCCAAACAGCCCTACATTTAATTTTTCCTGCTGAAAAAGCAATCACATATCTTACATTTATTTTCACCACTTAAAATTTGTAAAAATCTTTAGAAATGAATTTTTGAAATGGGGCACAGGGCAATATGTACATCCAGGCCCTTCTCATAGATTATCGTGCCCTCCCCCACCCTTTTTACAAAGTTAAAAAAGTACCCTTTTACGGAGATTAAACCTGAGTGTTCCTATGGATCTTAGCATATAGAGTTTTAAAAAAAGGCCATTGAATTTTTACACTTCAAAATGCCTTGAATATTAAGGAAGTTTAAATCATTTGTAGTTTATAAATAAGTTCTCATATTGTTCGGTTGGCATTAGAGTTGTGAACACATTTTATGTATTTTTGATTCACGTTTCGATTTTCTTTCAATATCTCACATGAAATATGTGGTACTTCATTTGAATGTAGGCTTCAAACTTAAAAAGTGGAAATAACAAAAGAAACCTTTTGAAAATTCAAAGCTGAAATAGTCAGGGTTGTTAGGAGCATTTTTGTGACATACTTTATTTGCCATACAGAAAAAAATTTCAGCTATCTAGCAAGATTAGCAGGTTTGTTTCTTAGTATATACAGTTTAAAAAAGTCAATCTAATTTTTACACTTCAAAACGCATTGAATATTAAGGAAGTTGAAGTCATATGTGGTTTTTAAATAAGTTCTCATATTGTTTGGTTGCAAAGGTCAACTTCCTGAGGATAACAGTAAGATGTCAGGTAAAAATGTGTTTTTACTTTTCCTTTTATTTCTTCATTCTGTGCATATCATGTTGTAAACAGTAAATGAAAATGTTTAACAATACTTTTCCACCATTGTTGAATGATGTTGCGCATACAGCTATTAGTATCAGGTATACATGTGTAGCATAGTGGTATTGACAATGTTCCATTGTAGTACATGACATTCATTTAGTTATCTATTGTCCTATTTGATGGGAATGATTCACAGGTTGAATACAAGTCCGTGCTCTGACATCAGCATTATCAATCCATTGGAGAATCAAGGTTATCCGCCTCTTTGTGGTCATGCCTGTGCACTTGTGACTGTGAGTCATTTCTAAGAAATAGGAATGGGTGCAAGAGAGATTCTCTCTTTTATTACTGTCATTGACGTCTTGAGTAACTTTACTTTTATAAGTCAAGTGTATCTAGAGTTGGCAAGAAGAAGTCTTAATTGAGAATCAGAGCGGTTGTAAGCAAGAATTAGACAAATATATAAAACTATAACCAATTGCCATTCTTGTGTTGAAGCCTTATCATTATTCATAATTTATATTCGACCCTTAAACGACTATGTTACATATGTATTTACTATGTTACATATGTATTCACTATGTTACATTTGTATTAAATATGTTACGTATGTATTAAATATGTTACATATGTATTCAATATATTACATATGTATTCAATATGTTACATATGCATTCACTATATGTTACATATGTATTCACTATGTTACATATGTATTCAATATGTTACATATGTATCCACTATGTTACATATGTATTTAATATGTTACATATGTATTCACTATGTTACATATGTATTCACTATGTTACATATGTATTCAATATGTTACATTTGTATTAAATATGTTACGTATGTATTAAATATGTTACGTATGTATTCAATATGTTATGTATGTATTCACTATGTTACATATGTATTCAATATGTTACATTTGTATTAAATATGTTACGTATGTATTCACTATGTTACATAT
>JAIGNY010001139.1:1750000-1762500 GCA_020152595.1 Chiridota heheva
CTGAAAATATTCAAATTGAGTGTACAGAGTGAGAGCCACACATGCAAGCATCCACCGGGGACAAACAGAGATCATATCAGATGTGATTCTCGTTTGGTCGGCCCTTCTGACAACCAGTTTTATAGCAGTTTGTATTACACATATATGCAGAAATCCTTACATAAATGATTTTTCCCCTGGACAACCATAAATGAAGTCTGTGCTTGGTAACTGTTGGGTTAATTTTCAATCCAGAAGTAACTAATCATGCCCATCAAACATATCATTAAGAGAGTAGCAGTTGTGAAATACTCAATTAACTCTATTTAAATTTCTAATATTTATACATCTTTCAAATAACTGGTGTCAGCATTCCTAACAGGACGAGCCATCTTTGAAATATTTCTCTAAATCTTGTTCAAAAATCACTGGTAATGTTACCTGGGGTAATAAAGAGAATCCAGTCAGAAACTGGGAAATTTTAAATGATCCATCTCGAACAGAGATACAAAGTTAGAATTTCAAAATCTTAATAAGATTTTCTGTAAGATTAAATTGTGTAATAATTTTGAAATTCAATATTTCCTGAAGGAGATAATAGTTGTTTAGTACTAAGCTATGCTTGTTCTCATTGTTCTATTTCGCTTGAAATGGCATCTTTCATTCCTTAATTCAATCCAAATAATAATAAAGATGTTACTAGACATGCATGATTAAAAATGGAAGATAAACGCTCTCTTCTGAAGAATTTGATACACAAACAGAAAAAACTTGTGCACACCTAAAGTACACTTCATTGACCTTAATAAATTCATGACATTTACAACAATCCACACTTTGAATTTTTACTTGCAAGCTTAAAGGTGGAAAAAGTTCAAAAATAGTTTGATAATTTGGAAAACTAAATCAAACAAATTCAATTGATGATCTAAACAGTTCGGAGCTTGTAGCCTCCCTACGTAACAAAATTTTGATTAATATCTTAGGAGTGAATATCAAATAAACCTACAATCACAATTCTTCTCTACAGAAAACAATCCTCTTTACCTCTCCAAAGCTCTTATTATTACTCTAAAACAAAAGATTACATTATTACAAACATATGTTACACCTGCCTCACATTAACATATTTATGCTCTTGGAATGTTCATGTTGAGACTTGGGATTTGTTGGGAAACTAGCTATGTATTGTTCCAGATTAAGACATACAAAAAACATTGATTAGCCTCATACACCACAGGGTCTAAATTTGTTTTGGAGTCACCAGACATTTTCGTTTGGGGGGCACAGCAGTTCTTCGGAGGAAAATGGGGGGGGGGGGGCACTGAAAAAGTGCCACCTATTGGTGGCATGCGAAGCGTGCGCATACCAGCATGGGGTCCAGGGGTCCCTAGTGGGGTCCAGGGGGGAAAGCCCCCAAAAGCTCTGCACATATATTGTTTTTGATGCCCCAAAATGGCTTAAAATCAAACTCAGAAATTCCTGATTGAAGACGGGAAGAAACTTTCGTGCCTCCCCTTAGCGATGCCACTGGACAAGCTGCGAGTCAGCCCAATTTATATCGGCACTGAAGATAACATTTTATTTAATAAGCTGCTAATCAACCTAGGAAAAACCCAAAGTAAATGAGTATATTGCGATTTTTACCGATCTCTTTCAGATTGATCAGTATGATATTTTTTTTTCCAATACGACTACTGTTCGTGGGCCAGATTGGATTGTTTGGCGGGCCAGGGCCAGATTTGGCCCGCAGGCCGCATATTAAGAATTGCTAAACACCATCTATCTCTATCCACATAATTTATTTGTAACAACTGCTTACAAATCTGCATGACAAAATCTACCCTGTTATTTCCTAATAGCATACAGTATATCAGGAATAGTTTTATGCTGGTCAATACAATTTTTCTCAAGGAAAGAGAAAACTATGATGCCAAATGAAGTTTGTGAATGTCAGGTTATTATGTTGAAAAATATTTCAAAGTTTATGGTATTTCTGGAAATATCACAATTACAACTACTTGGCAGCATTGATGGGTGCGGAAAACATCTTCTACAAACATCTTAAAGTCTTCTTTATTAATCCTGAGCACTGTATTTCACTGTACTGTACACTGATCTGGTGGCTTATTTCCATGTAAGGCATTCTCTACCAGAACTGTCTGAGAAAAAGTTTGCTCAAAATACCTAATCTAATTCTATGCACCACTGATCACAAGTATAATAAACTTCAAAAGTCCAAACTAAGTAACTACAGATATTCACTTGACATGCTAAAATTCATTGATCAACAATAGATGGATTTCTACACGTGACTCTAACTCGACTGGGAGCCATTTTGCAGGGCAGAGCTTTGTGCATTGAGTATTTTTAATGACTCTGATCTTCACACAGCTCAATAACATCACACATAAACAAACAGACTCGGTCTAAAACATGTGCTAGCACACAATGGACGAAAACATGTGCTGGGCATGTAATACACACACTGGGCATATAAACACGCAGGTTAAATCAAATGAACTGGCCAGATGAATTAATTTTTAATATAAAATGTTTATTTTAAAGAAAACATTAGCTCCAAGTTTAATCTTAATCAGTGGATTCTAAACATGTCTATTACTTAGTGCAACCAATGGAACAGCATGATTCCGGCATACTACTTACAAAAGTAATATGTAACAACATGCAAACGTATGTAAGTGTACAGCAGACGACAGTCTGCCCTACAAAATGGCGATGTAAACAAAGTCATGAGACCTAATGACGTCAGCTGAAACATTCTTATACCAAAAATCTTATCCAGTATCATACTTCAATGTGGCTCCTCATAAGGGTTTTATTGAAAGGAGCATTTTACATGATTAAACCTCAAATGTGACATACCATTTTCTCCTATTTGTAAATCCATGGAGAACAGCCCAAACTAGAGTTCAGTATGCTGCAAAACTGTCATTAAAATGGTGGTTCCACATGCAGACTATAAATTCTAATCGGAAATTAAAGTTGAATTATGTCTGTAAAACATATACCCCCATTTATTTATGTTTCAGGACACAATACAACCATTATACCTGTGTCACCATAAGTAACTGACACAACATCAAATCAGTTTTAAAGAACTTACATCCCATTGATTTACATTGTGTAGTCAGGAATCAAACTACTAAGATTGGTAAAATAGTTTCACAGAAGAAAAAACATTCTTGGGTACACCACCAAAACTACACAATACATGCAAGTATCTAATCTAATATGTAAATATTTTAATTCTTCTTTGAACTTTTTTCTGTTATGGTTCAAAGAGTAAAAAACAAAATTTGTTTGAAATTTAAATGAATATCAATACCATTGTTGTTCAACTCATTTGGGGTGCCATTGGTCACTTTGTAATTGAGATGATAGCACAGTCCTCAGGTACAATAGTTTACATTTTGTAGAAGACCAGGATACAAGATATAAAGTAAAATATGTTCGTTGAAGCATCAAAAAGATCCATAATGAGATATAAAGAATAATTAATTGATTAATATCACAAAAAAGTGTCACTTTCTAGGGTCCAATGGTGTGTACTCCTTCAAAATATATCATAAACTCTAAGTATCCAAGTTCCTTGTTAACGGAAATCGTCAGAGTTGAACATACCCTGCAAGGAAGGAAGGAAAATATGTTTGTTCAAATTCAGGTAAATATGCTCAACTTGAATGAAAGAGTGAAAAGAGCAATGAAGATGTATGGAAAATAATCGTACACCCATCTCATGCAAGGAAAAGTGAAACTTCTAACTATCATTTTTGGGATACTTTGATAATGATATAAGTTACTTTGCTGTAAATTGCACAAAATGGAAAGAACCAGTGGTGGACTAGTAATATACTTCCTTTGTTGGCAGAGCTTAATTCTAGATCAAAATAGCCACTAAACTAAAGAAGAAACCAAATATTGAGACAAGAGCTGAATCTAGCAAAAGAAATGGGAGAATACCAAGTCCAGATAGTTGAGAAGTTACCATTTGCAGAAAAACCATCTATCAATTTCCAAAATATTCATGAATAATATTTGATATAAATAATTTAAGTTTACTTTTTAGTGTTTCATCTTGGCAAGGATTAGACTATTTTCTGTATAAATATTGCACCTAAAATCATTAATGAATATTGTCTAAAAACTCATCAGGTAATAAATTATTTTGATTGAAGTGGATGTGTCATAATTTGACAAATAAAGGTTGAAGTGTAATTTCATGTGCCGCACAAAAGGATGAAGCTCCACCAGGATCCATTTCTTCAAGCTGTACCATTTTTACATGCAAATTCAAACAAAACGAGAAAATATTCTTTTCCAAAGGATAATTCTTTTCGCAAATTTCACTCAATATTTATCAGCATGATTATGTAATTCTAAAACTTCTAAAAGACAGGCAGGCAATCATATTGAAGACAAATAAATACATCATCTACAGAATAATATTCATTACCTTTGCTCTTCTAAGTATTGAATCCTTGTTGGGATCATACGGGCTGTCCTTTGACGGAATTTCCAAAATCGCTGGTTCTGCCTTCGTGTGATTGTCTATTGCATGTCTGATCAATTCCGCATAATTTTGATTAATTAGAATGATGGCAATATCACTCCGATTAAGAAATCTTTTAAAGCATTCTTCTATTTCGTGCACACTAGTATCTGCCGGAAAAGAAAATTCATGGTTAAGTGTGAGCATGACAAAATAATGTTCTTTTCTTTTCCAAACCACTAAAATCACACATATGGAAATCTCTTTAGAAGTTATCACAAGAATGCAAACTATGCAAATGAAAATAGCTAAAACACATATAAATCAGTTTCAACACCAGTGTTCTTTACTTTCTTTTAGTCAGCTGTTACGTTCTGTCACAAAATTCATATTACCCCATTGACACTGCTCAGCCAGTGTTGCAGTGTTGTTTTAAGTGGGGATAGGGGGCTAAACATCGTTTTCATCATAGTTTTTGAGTCAGTAAAATGTGGGGAGCAGGGCCAGCATTTCTGTCTTTGGACACTGTTCTTAATAGCTAAAGCTTGTTGAAGTCAGCTGCACAAGAATGTTGTGTAATAATCTTGAGTACAATCAAGCATTTCAAACTTTGATCACTTGCAAGTTAACACCCTTCTTTATCCTCTTTTCTGTTCCTGTGAGAAGACAGTGAGCTACCAAAGTCACCTATAAATAGTTGTATAGTGGAAATGTGAAAAATGAAAATGTCATGCCACTGAAACATTAAGTTCAGTTGGAAATGGTATATGAGGGCAGTTTGGGCTACACTTTTCAAAGCTTAACTTTTCAGAATTTCTTGCATTGATTAAGAAATATTATGTTAAAGTATGAGTCAGATTACTCTCTTTAATTATCACACCAAATGTTCCAAAAATGTCTTTTGTGGTTTCAAATCAGCATGTGCCAAGAAATAAAGCAATTAAACTCCACTTACCTTTTTCAATTACTTTGAAATTTGGTTGTCTTTGCTTGTTCATCTCACCAATTCCACCAAGTAAAAAGCCAGTGCATGTATCCTTGAAAAGATATAAGAAATATGTCATTTTAAAACAATTTAATGACAAAGGTAATGTAATGTTGATATACCCACTATAAAGGCAATGTATATCATTTACACAAAAAGTTAAGACAACATCAAATGAATAAAGTACCTTGCTGATCAGGCAGAAAAAATGATTTTTTTAGACTTCAGAAATAAGTTGATGATTTGAAATTTCAACTCAAAAGCAAGTGTGTTTTGTGCAGTGAGTTTTTTACTTAGATTTTATGTATGTCTAAGTAAATATTTGTGCTCTTTATAGAAGCCATTTGCTATCCTTAAATTAAAGAAACTCTAGAGCTTGTACAAAACTAGCTTGTATATTTATTGTATGTTGCAGCAAAACACAAGGCACTCAAACAAAGATAACAAGTGAGGTGATTAACAGGGATAGTATTCCATGCTTGAGACACACAACAGGGGAACTTGTGCACTGTAGTGTGAGCTCAGCTATATGGGTGCTGTAGGCAATTAATTACGCAAGAGAGCTTTTTCAGAAAATACCATATCTCATGATAACAAGCATTAACCCTTACTCTAACACGCGGCGATAGTATGGCCGTTTTCAAACCACCTTTTTCTATAAATAAAATCGGGACTTTACCACAGCCCTATAAAGTAATCTTTGTATCATTTTAAAGTACTCAGATAATTCTTTCACAAAATGAAACTTTTATAGGGTTATATTACAGAATTTTAAGAAAAAGTACATCGAAAAAAAGTAAAACTCAAAAATTCTTTAAAAATTACAAAAATTTTTTTTTTCCTTTTAAATCTTACAATAACTCCAAGATCACATTTTTGCTTCAAAATCAAACACACAAGTTCCAAGATATGATAGTATTGGTTTCTGGTCTAATTTTTATAATCCCTACGTGTAATCTTTTGTTCTGGAGAAATTTCTTCAAATTTGATGAATTTTTGCCATTTTTGACCCGTTTTTTTCTCCAACAAATTGTACATCGCACATGCTTCGTTGAACCGCCGTTCAAAAGCTATTGAAATTTCCTTTCATTTGACATATAAATAAAAGCATACCCCCCTCTATAAGGAACCTGTCCTATAAGAAATATATTACACCTCTTCAATTTGAGCGACTACGTAGTGCAGAGGAAATGTACGCGGCTAGCACGCGAGCGCCCCTGGTTCAAGTCTCACCGTGACCACTGGGTAATTATTTTTCTGCTGCAGCTTTCAGGGGTCGTTTGACTTTGATCATTTTTGATGTGTTTTCATCTTTCCTTTCTTTCTAAAAATGATAGATTAGTATGATTGAAAAGAAAATTTCATAAAGAATCTAAATATGTAACACAAATCTCTGTTTTCAATACTGACAAGAAGTTACACTTCTGCAAAGATTGACCATTTGTTGACCAAATTCAGCCAAAAATAGCGTAATTTGCATATTTTGGTCAAATATTTTCGAAATTGGTTTAAATTATTCAAAAGATAAATATCTTAGCCTCTAGTCCAACCAAACTTGTAATGAAAGGAAAGTTGTCAAAAATGCATATGAAAAAAAAGTTACAAAAATTGGGGTTGCTTTTTTCAAAGCCCTGGTAGAGTAACGGTTAATAAAAAAATAAAAAAAACCCTTAAAGGATATTTTCATGCTCTACAATACTGCCAAATTTTAGAAATTTTTGGTCAGAAACCTCTGACTAGATATATTTCAAAAAGAAGAGACAAGAAGGTTTACAGATTCTTCCCACTTTATACCCTCAACAACGTAGTCATTGTTGAGTTAAATAGCAGATCATTCACATTTATAGCACGTCATATGAAGTAAGTAACCATATATTTATTGAACCCTTTTTTTTCTCTAATTTTCTCATGGATGATTCAGTCCGGGGTTCTCACAATAAACAAGAATAATTTATGTATAGGCCTATGGAGAAAATAAAATCAACCTTTCATGGAACCTCCAAATCAAACCATTTAGGTCTAGGCTTTCTTCATTAGGCCAAGGCGAGTCCAGGCCCTTTAGGCTAGGACTATATCAGTATTTGATACCTTTTGGTTTGGTTTGTTGATGTTTAACGGCACCGCGACAGTCGGAGTCAAATGTGCCATGAGTGTGTTAAAAAATTAAGGTGTACGAGTAAGGGCAGAGAGGAGATGGAGGATTGAGAGAGAAAATAGGTTGAATTTGGGAGAAAAATTAGGATGAAGAGAAAGGGGTGTGTAAGATTAGGTGTAGAAGGGAAGAGAAAGGAAGATCAGATATGGTGGAATAGGTTGTTGTTGCGGGCGGAGGAAGTTGATAATGCTGGTGGAAGGATTATTTTTGAATAGATCCGAAATTGAGATGGGTAAGGAGAGAAAAGACCTGGAGTTCAGGTATAGGGGACAGGTTAAGAGGATATGCTTAATGAAGAGTTTGGTGTTGCAGGTGGGGAAGGGAAGCCGGAAAGGAGATGTGAGTGGGTGAGAGAGGAGTGACCGAGGTGAATGCGGGTGACAACGACGTCTTCCCTGCAACATCAACAACCTCATCGATGAAAGCCTAGTAAAATGGCGTAAGTCATTCTGGTCTTATGTTATGCTGATGAGAACCGAAAACCTTGGAATTCTAGTTCTGCGCACTCAATCTGAGCTATGAACTACTGACTTGAATAAAGCAGAGGCCTTAAACCAGCATTTTTAGTCCTTTTTCACTCCACCATCTCACAATCCCGCTACAAACAAAATCCATCCCCTACCAAAGCTCATTATTCACCAAGAAAAACAACTCAATCCATCAAAGGCTAGTGGCCTGATGAGCTTCCTCCAAGGTTATTGAAAACAATAGCTGAGGAGTTGTCTCCAGCTTTGACTGTTCTCTACCAGCAATCCATTGACACAGGAGCTGTTCTTACCCAGTGGAGACAAGCCATAGTTACTTCCATCTTCAAAAAAGAGGCAAAGTCAGATCCTGCAAACTATAGACCAATCTCACTCACTTGTTTATGTTGCAAGATACTTGAACACATAGTCCTGAGCCAACTTGCAAAACAAAACATCTAAGCCTTCACAGCATCATCTTGGATTCACAATATGGTTTTAGAGAATGTCTCACTTTACCCAACTTCTAAGATCAGTTCATGATTGGGCATTTATCTTAAAACATTGTGGACAAGTAGACGTCATTCTGTTGATTTTCAGTAGACGTTTGACAAGGTATCACATCTACACCTATTCGCTAAATTGGACTACTACGGGATCAGGGCTTCAACTCTCCAATGGATTGATGTTTTTTATCCAGTCGCCACCAAGTTGTCTCAGTCAACGGCAAACATTTATCATGGGGAAACATCACTTCCGGAGTACCTCAAGGTTCTGTTCTGGGACCAACCTTATTCCTACTCTATATCAATGATACCCAAGAGCACATCAGATCAGATGTAAGGCTCTTACCTGACGACAGCATACTCTACCACCAAATCCATAACAAAAACGATCACCTAATCCTCCAAGAAGATATCAACACCTTGACAGATTGGGCAACCACATGGCTACTGGAATTCAAAGTGAAAAAATGCAGCAATCCTCCCAATCACTCGCAAACGCACCCCTAGCCTTTACAAATATTCCATCTTTGGGCAGCTCCTCTCCAGAGTCGAGCATAATGACTATCTAGGTATCTCCATAGCCAGTGATCTTCAATGGATTATCCAAAAGTCTAACAATGCCAAAATATTATCAGAGCTGTCAAAAGTCTGACAGGACTAGTGGATAAGCTTGAGCAAGTGCAGAGACCCGTTTTGTGTTTGTGATTATAGCAGAACATTAACACCTTGTTCCAGAGCTGTCAAACAAAAAGCGTATGAATCCCTCGTCCATCCTCACCTCGAATTGCCATATCCATACTCCATCAACGGAAGCATACAAATACTCCTTTTAGTTTTACCCACGCTCCATCCGTATTTGGAACAACTTACCACAAGCTGTTGTTCTGCTACCAACCACTGCAGCCTACCACCACAGAAGCAGCTTTACCGATCATCAAAGTCATGTTTCCTCCTCCAGGTAGCAAGCTCCTCTAAATCAGCTACAGCGCACCCTCGTTTCTTGATGTAGGTCGTCGTTGACGCCCGGTGGTGGCACTTAACATAAAGTAATGGTACACATCCGCATTACGAAAAATGTGGAAAATGGGGTATTTTTTGCATGTATCGCGGACCGCGAATTCTGGAAAAAAGGGGTATTTTCAATGATTGTCCACGATATTAAAAAAAAGGGGATTCAAAGTTTGCATTTCCGAGCTTATAAATATTACAAAAAAAATGTAAATTTATGGGATGCAATATTATGTTGTGTGTTGTACGGGTGGGGTTTATACAGTACAAAGCTGTCGCTGATACATCGTTGCTTAGTTGAGGTAGATATGTTGCCAATCGGAAAGACAACATTTCAAGCTTTCCAATAATACTTGAGTTTTTAACTTTCAACAAATTTTTCGCGAAAAAAAGTTGAAAACTAGTTTTATTTTGATTTTGAAGCATGTTATCAAAATATAAATGTAAAAACTCAAGTATTGTTTGAAAGAAAACTTTCTTTTCTTTAAAATGTTAAAACATTTGTTACGATGTTAAATCAGCAATGCAAGCGAATCTTAATTGAATTGAGTCACTCTGTAGTAAATTTCACAATCGCGAACTTGTAAACAACGCCGTGCGAGGCTGGGATTTCTGTATTTCTAGGTCAAATGCAGTTCATTTGTCTTTTTGTAATCATAAGTAGGCCTAATATTATTAAGGAGAACTAATTTACATCTAGATCAAATAATGTAAATTATCAAGAAGCAGTTCTTAGAGTTATCTCGGCATTACGCTACCATTGTAAATGTACATAGGCAGGCTGTAGAGTAAGCTGTAGTAGGCATATGCCAATGTAGTGAGATAGACACCTCACTCAGTCAGCACTACTTGCAAGGCAATACTTGCATACTGTGTATAGCAGCCATGTAGTGGATATTATCTGACTAATGCCAGTACAGTGTGTACAGTGACTGCCATTGTTGTGGATAGTGTAGTGTGGGCAGTGTTTATGTAGTGTAGGCCCACTGACTCGTGTTATTGAAATATTGATCTTAGATTTTAAGTGTATAATTTGGTTATTATTACTGTAATACTGTCATTATTCAACGGAAATTAAGTTTTAATCAGAGGAACTTTTTTTGTATTTTTTAACTTCCTGAGCAGTCTGTTTTAGTACATGTATGATGTAGGCAAAGCCGCAAAGGGCCTGTATTTGTTGTTTTTGTTTATTTTTAGCTCAGTTTTACCAGTTCTTGAGCAACCAAAAATTGTCAGTGTGCTGTTGTTGTGTACGTACACTTATGAATTATATTTATATATATGCATATAATTTGATACACTATGTAAGCACTGTAGACCTCATTTGATAAAGAAAATTTATTCTGATTTTTTTTCCTTTCAACTTTTAACATTTCTCCAGCTGTTTAGCTACCCCAAGGGCTTGTTTCTCTTTTCTTAAGGTAAAATATCATTTCTTGATTTCTTTTGGGTTCTTTAGTATGTTAAAGTTGTTTGTTTGTTTATCTATTTATTTTAATGTAACTTCCTTTGGGGTATTCATGCTCCTAAAACTAAACAAATGGTCTCATCAAGTAGCCTCCACGTGGCGAGGCTGGATAATAGGGAGGGTTTCCTCCTTCTACAGCAGGTCTGTTCAGTGTAAGGAGAAAATCTTGCTGAACTAATGCTTAAATTATAATTCATCTTTTTATTATATTGCATGATTCTTACTTGATATGATGGGTAATATCTTATAAGTAATTGAAATAATAACCATTTCAATATACATGTAAGTAGTACAAACATTTAATACTTGTATTGCAAAATGACTGGTTGAATGTTATTGAAATTGCAACAGATTGCAATCAATAATTTTAATATTTTCTACAGGGACAAATAATAAGCCAAAGACATGTTTAAGAGTTCCATGTTCAGAAACGAGTGAAGCTGCAGTAATGCAGAAGGATAAATTTGTAAATTCCCTGTTTTTTGTTGCAGAAAAGAAATATACTTTTATTGTTGTATAAACTATAACGTTTCTTTGGTTTCTTTGTAGTGCTACATGTCTTAAAAGATCAAATAGTGTTAGTTCTCGAAATTGAAAATAGGGGTATTTTTATAGGTTGAAAGTTCGTGAAATTGCAACTAATATTTTCAAGAATAGGAGATGTATTTTCATTTTATGTAACAAGAATTGGTACTACTTTGTGAGAGAGTTACACTGGAGTTGACATCATCATTGTTTTTATTTTGTCACCCAGTTCCACCCTTTTCCCTTGCACCTTTATGGCTGTGACGACATCTGCATATTTCATCCTAGTTTAGCTCATGATGGAGCTCATCAGGATTAGGCCTACTTCATCAAGGAAGAGCCACCAAACTTATCCCACATTTACGTAACCTACCATATCCTGACAGGCTTAAAAATCTGAAACTACCAACAAACCAACAGAAGAGCAAGAGGTGATATGATTGAAGTATATAAGATGGTCTCACATATATATGATACAAGAGTTGCAAATTTATTACCTTTTCGTAATAATACTAAAACAAGAGGATCTAAAAACAAGAAAATTCTTCAATCACATTAATTCACCAGCGTTCGACATAATTTTTTCTCTAATCAGATTTGCATGTTATTAAAAAATTTACCTAAGGAGATTGTGGAAGCATGCAATCTAAATTTGTTTAAGAACAGGCTTGATAAGCACTGGTGTAATCGGACTTTTCGCTTTCACTTCAAGGCCGACAGTCACGAATTACTTGACACTTCTAGGTCTGGAATCTCAAGCTACTAGCCTTTCGTCCAGGAAACGTCATAGGTATTTCATAGGTAGGTAAAGAAAGAAGAAGTTTTCGTGGAACTAATTCATTAAAATGCACATGCTATTGTTAAGTAAATTGCTACTTTCACTGGGTGGAATTACTT
>JAIGNY010001139.1:1770000-1945000 GCA_020152595.1 Chiridota heheva
TTTCTTCGATCAATATTCTCTCATTTCTTATCAGTATTTTGTTTAGGCCATTGGCACTTTTCCTTGACGCCCCTACCCTACTTTAGTATCTGAAGCTGAATGATTAAGTCGGCAAAATCCTTCGAGGGGACATGAATGCCAACCGAGTATAAATGGGGCTATAGCAAACCCGAAGCGAGGATTTTCCACGGTGCGTTTTCACCGTAAATTTGTCAAATTTTACATGAATTATAATTAAGTATATGAGATTTAAGTGTGTTGAGGGTCAGTGGGAGTGCGAACAAAGTACAACGAAACCTCTCTACGGGCCTCTTTGCCTGGGAGGAATTGGATGAGTAGTGGGCGGGGATCAGGAATGGGGAGGTTGGGTTGTTCGTGCAAAGTATGGTAATGCGTCGGCACTGAGGGGCTCACTTTATATATTGGAAGCCTCATTAGGAACTTCGACTCAGGAAAGTGAAAAACAAATATCGATTCGACGTTTAACTGCATGGAAAATTTTAGTGGGGAATTCGGATTATTCGTGTAAATGTTGTCACTGTACTTCTTTCCAAGGAAAACTTTCAAAGCCACTTTGTTGAAGTTTCCCTAAATCTCCATTTCTGTCTTTAAATTCGGTTAATTTTAAGTACAATGATCTCCTTGGCCCCTTCAAACACACCCATATGTATCAGTTTTTTTTTTTTTAAATTTTGGTGCCATATCCACCCAGGGTTTCGGAAGGTGCAGAAAATCCGGAGAGGGCACTTTCTAATTAGGATCTAAACCAGGAAAATCTTAATTTGTGAATTTTAGATCAAGATATTTAGGACCACAATGCGGAAAAATATGAAAATTTTATACCAAGATCTCGAATTGGGAATTAATAGCCTCGAAATCGAAAGTAGTATCATCACGATAAGTCGATTGCTTTGCGGCTGTTTTCAAGTCTACTGAATATGGCTTTCAAAGTAGCCTCATATTTCCCTTTTTTCGCTCATATGCTGGAAATTTTTAAAACTTTTTGGTGAGAATAAATTTTAAAGAAAATTTCTTCACAATAATTAAAAGTTTCATAACCAGGGGTGCAGTAGTTTTAAAGAAAGAAGCAAAATTCAACAAAACTTAAGATTTTCCTAAGCAGGCTTACACTAATAACCCAATATGGTTGCCATTTCAAGTGTGGCCTGTGAGCAAATCCCGATCACGTTCCTTTTATCCATCACTGCTCACAGAACCCGTAACCCCTTCTTATTTTTAAGAAAAAATCATCTCACTGCATGATGGGTCGTGGAGTAGGGGGCCGGGAAGAGTCACGTTCTCCTACTTTTTCGCAAATCATAAGATGGATGACCTGCAATTCACTGTTCCAAAGATATGAATGTCCACTGAAAACTGATGATTAGAAAAATCAAATCAAATTTCCCATCTGATCAGGGCGTGATTATTTATAAAAAAAGTCTAAAAGCCGCGAGAACTGAATAATGTTGGCAAAATATTTGGTTAAATTACTAAAATACAACGTCGTTTTAAACTCATAAAGGTATATGGACAGGTAGAGGCAACATTATCTATTAGCTAAATTATTATGGAATTTCCAACAGAACATGAAAAAGCAAAAAGTTAATCAAAATTGGTTAAAAAGTGGCCATTTTAAAAAGCTTTTAAAGATATTATTATTATTATTATTATTATTATTATTATTATTATTATTATTATTATTATTATTATTATTATTATTATTATTATTATTATTATTATTATTATTATTATTATTATTATTATTATTATCATTATCATTATTATTATTATTATTATTATTATTACTATTATTACTATCATCATCATTATTATTATTATTATTATTATTATTATTATTATTATTATTATTATTATTATTATTATTATTATTATTATTATTATTATTATTATTATTATTATTATTATATTATCATTATTATTATTATTATTATTATTATTATTATTATTATTATTATTATTATTTTTATTCATTATTATTATTATTATTATTATTATTATTATTATTATTATTATTATTATTATTATTATTATCATTATTATTATTATTATTATTATTATTTATTATTATTATTGTTATTATTAATATTATTATTATTATTATCATTATTATTACTATCATTATTATTATTATTATTATTATCATTATCATTATTATCATATTATTATTAATATTATTATTATTACTATCATTATTATTAATATTTTTCTCCTTCTTATACTTTCTTCTTCTTATTATTATTATTATTAATATTATTATTATTATTATTATTATTATCATTATTATCATTAATACTATTATCATTATTGGTGTTGTTGTTGCTGTTGCTGCTGTTGTTGTTCTTGTTATTATTATTATTATTACACTTATAAAGCGCACATGTAAAAAAAAAAGATACTTGTATACCAGCCATCTGGGCAAAATGGATCACAAAATTTTGAAAACCGAATTTTTAAGTTAGGTATAATAATACAGTTTATAAGAAGTTAGCAAATTTCGGACTTATTCCTCAAAATTCCCGATTCGGGATTTTTTCTTAAAATATTTTACTTTTTTCCTCAAAATTTCCGAAGGTTTTCTGTCAAGTTTTTCCTCAAAATATACGACCTTTTCCCAAAATTTTCGATTTTTTTTTGCGCCTAAAAAACGGTATTTTCCACCCCAAAAACGGCCAGCGGCGGAAAACACCGTTTTTTTGGGCAGACAATAACATTTTCTTAATGTAATATGTATATTAGCTAATTGGAATCGTGGCTTATAGGATAAGTGAGGTCAATGCAAGTTTTACTATAATCATTATCGATATAAGAGGATAACATGGTGAGGTAAACAAGTCTTAGTAAATAATAAACTGGTTGTTAAGTAAGCAAGTCTTGGTGAAAAGCACTGTTGGTACTCATATTTGTTAAGCTGTATTTTGCATTTATTTTTAAAGGGAAAACGTTTTTCTAGGTAGGTACCGTATATTGCAACTTAGAATAAATTTGAATCATCTGACTTATGGAAATGAGTGAGGATAAGGATCAATTTAAGAAGATGACTGGGCAGGGAAAGCAAGTCTTTATAATAAATAGAAACCTGGTGGAATGGCATCACATTATTGGTATTGAACTTTATTTCTGCATTTTTGCAGTTCAATTTAAGTTTTACTTTAAGGAGTTAATTATCATTATTTTTTCAAAGTAAGATGAAAATAAGTTGTGCACTGAGTATAAGTCACAAAGTTGTGATCACAGCAGTTCTTATACTAATCTTTATATACAGTATTTCTTTTAAAATTAATCGCCAATTTTGCATAATTCAAAAGTTTCAAAAACAGATTAATGTGAATTTTACTTTACAGTATTCTTAATAATTCTTGAAGAAAAAATTTGACCAATCATTTAGAAAATATGAAATTAATTTTCAAAGAAACACATAAATGGAATTCCATCATAGTGATGACTTAAACTCAGACCCACAATATCTTTTAATATATTTAAATACGAGAATTCACGGGCAAATATATAACAATTACGACATTCAGGGCTATTGTTAACGTTTACACATATATGTCTTGAAGAACAATTTTGAACAAATTGCATGAGCTGTCATGGCGACGACGACGAGTGAACACACAATTACAATGACGGAGTCGTCGCCGGCGTAATCGGTTATGATAGTAACAATGATATCAAGAAACGCCTAATACGACCAGGAGAACACAGGTACCACGTACGGACAGACATAACATCGACAACCAAGTCAATGTCCACGGCCTTTGATAACCAGTTGTGGTGCACTGGCAAAAACAAATTCATTTTATACAGGAATTTTAAATGACATCAAACAGTCAAAGTAAACCTCCAAATTTATTGAAAAACCTTTTAACCCTCAAAACATTAACTTCCAATTATACATTCAAAGTTAAATAAAAGAATTACGAAAATCCCATCAAATGTTATAACAATTTATACACTACAAGTTATCTGCCTTTTATCACAAAAGTTTATCTCACTTACATATTTCTTTGATATAGGATTAGCGTAAAAAGACTTTACACTGTGCAGTACTACCACTCAATAATGCTAATCCTTCTATTTATCCTAACCCATCAATTCATTCCTTGTTTTTAATGCAACAGACTTGACCAAACAATGCCTTATTGATTTAAAATTTTCATTTCTGAAATAAGTGCAAAAAAGGTAGGTTGAAAAAGTTGTTTTCCACTCCTAAGTTTTTTGGGCCGGAAAACACTGTTTTTTGGGGCGGAAACTAACGGGGATGGGAACTAACAGGGACATAAACTAACGAGGGCAGAAACTAATGGGGACGGAAAGTAACGGGGCAGAAACAAACGGGGCGGAAACTAACAGGAGCGGAAGCTAAGGGGCGGAAACTAACGGGGGCAGAAACTAACGAGGGCGGAAACCAGCGGGGGGAAAATTAACAGGAGCTGAAACTAATGGGGCGGAAACTAACGGGAGCAGAAACTAACGGGGCGGAAACTAACGGGGGCGGAAACTAACGGGAGCGGAAGCTAGGGGGAGGAAACTAACGTGGGGTGGAAACTAATGGGGCGGAAACTAACAGGGCGGAAACTAATGGGGACGGAAACTAGTGGGGGGAGGGGACTAACGGGGATGGAAACTAACGAGGGCGGAAACTATCGAGGGCAGAAACTAACAGGGGCGGAAACTGATGGCCTCCGGCCAGAAAGAGCATGAAGGGGTGATTTGAAGTTGTGGGAAGATATAGCTGCAGTAGTGGCAATCCGAGCGCGAAGCGAAACGTTCGGCGTGGGGTTAAGGGGCTGCTAAAAGGTGGGGTTCAGGAGCAAAGCCCTTGTGGAAAATCAAGGGCCAAGCCCTGGAAGCCCTGGAAAATTAAATATATGTTTAACTCTTAAATTTTAAAAAGTAACCACCCCCATACCCCCCCCCCTTCCCATCTCCCTCCCCCGCGATCTATGCCCATGGTGGCTGAGGTGTAGGGGTCTCAATAATTATTAAAAGACTAAGCTCCTATTTATAACCGTGGATGTAAGTCCATACGTGAAAGGTGATGTCCTACATCCTTCTGATTCCCAAAAAAACTATCCAAAGTTTGTTGTTTAAAAAATTAGAACACTTCTTTTTTTCTGGGAGGGATCGTGCATGATTTAATATAAAATCAAGTTCGGTCTATACTTAGCTTATGTTGCGTTTAGCTAGCTCTGCGATCTGCCGTGATTAACAAGCTGTATGTACGTAGTTAATGACACGCACGCATATTTGCAAGCACTAAAGTAATAACACATCTATTTTAAGTCTATGTATGAACGTAATTTTATTCATTGGTGCTCACCCTACCAGTTCACCTAACATGATTTTGATCATATATGAATGTTATATGCGAGGAAGCGTATGGAACTATTGCCTAAGTTTTTTTTTTTTTTTGACCGGGAAAGTGGGTGGCTCAGCCACCCCCCGGATTCGCCCATGCCCCCCCCCTCCCTTTTTCCTTCCTTCCCCACACCCACACATTACATGGAATAATTATAGAGGTAAATTAAGTTTCCGTCAAATAGTGCAACTTATCGAAATATTTTCCTTCAATTTCCCTAATCTTTTAAATTCTATTCAAATAATTTCCCAATTTTACACCCCTCGAACCCCGACCCTCCCCCTCGCCCCTGGTTACCTCTCTGGATTCCAGCACAACAATATTGATAGAACACTATCTGATATCGACTAAAGAGCATTGCTAACTGACTACGCTCTCTCTGGCTCGGAATGCGCAATGACCGCGCAATGTTCGCAAGCCACACTAAAAGTGACGCTTAAATGAAGCGCACTGGAAAAAGCCCTTACGCGATATATTCTGCACATGTTGACGCATGGGAACCAAAATTGCATGAAAGTCGCGTTCTCGTTAGGTTTAAGTTCTAACGTTAAGCCTAACGTTACGGTTCTTTTCGCGGTGACTGGAGGACCGCTATTTTCCCACTTGATACTTGATTTTAACTGCTGACTGGGAGTAGGCCTAATAACGTAAATCTTTTGCTCTTTCTGTTTGCTGACAATGCGGTGCTCTCATTAGATCATAAACCTTATTGTTTCTAATTCTATTCGATAATTTGTAAGTTAGATCATTTTTCGCACAATGGCTAAAGAGACAAACAAAGTCAAAGATGTTGAGATGAAAGACGTTCAGGAATCCAAAGATTCTAAAGAAGAAAAAAGTTCTAAAGTTTCCGAAGTGGAGACGCCTAAGAAAGAGGGAGATCTCATCACCCTTGAAGGTAATATCTTGTTTTAATGCCATTTTTGAGTAAATATCATTTCCTTCGCTGTAATAGACATTTCAATCCTGCTGATGTCATTCATATCCTACCATGAAAACGCTATAACATTAGGCGATTTAAAACTTTATTGAATCATAAATTGTCACTGCCTGCCTGACTGCAACTTTCAGTGAAAACTTAAATCTAATTTTTTGCTGGAATTAAATTGAGTTTAAACTTTCATAAACAGTAATAGACCTACTTTTGCCACAATTTATTGTGTGAACATTTACCAAACCTGGCGAATTTATGTAGCCAAGGCCTACTCAGTTTCCTGTGTAATTTTTATGAAAATTAAGTGTTTATGAAAAACTAGTGAATGGATAAATGTTGAAAATAGCATGTTTGCATTTAAAAAATTATATTTCCTTTCAATTTAAATTAAAATTCAAGAATCAAAGTAAAAATGTATTTTAGGTTTTAAGTGTGGACATTTGGAGAAGATGAATTTTGACTAAACACTTAAAATGACAACTAGGCCTAATTTTTTATTTAGGCCTAGACCTACTTTTCGTTTTGTGAATATTTTTTTACATTGAAGGGACTAATGTTAGGTCTAATGCACTTGTCAGTTGTATGACTCACCCTCAGACCAGTCTGCATTCCTGTGCACATAAAGGCATGAAGATCTTCGGCGTGAACCTCACTTCTTTCTTTGGCGTGTGGGGGGGAAAATAGATGGTTGTTACTTGGCTTACTGGCGTGGCAATGAAATATCTACCTTGGCGTAAAAAAAAACTATTGAGGGATTTGCAGCGTTTTCTGGCAAACAGGACACAACAAGTTTTTACCTAAAATACCAATAAATCTTACAGAATATACTACTAACTTACTAGGGCTATAAAACTAAATAAGTTTTGAAACAATCACACTTAAAGACACTTTAACTCCTTCTAGATTACCTTAGACGAACGATGCAAGGGCAGCCATTATGAAAGAGGTGCGGTGGGAGGGCGCAATGCTTAAATAATTTTTCTTTGCTATATATATAGTTTTGTGTATTCCTGTATCATTGACTTTATATAACATAACATAACAAGATTATGAGCTAAGAAAGGTTAGTCACTCCATAAAGAGCTTAAACTTACACCACCACCACCACAAAAATAAAAAAAAAATTAATGACGCCCAGAGTTGTGAACAGAATTGGAGCTAACTACCCACTCAGGCAAACCATTCCACTCATTAACAACTCTTTGTGAAAAGCTAAAATGCTGAATATCTATCCGTGAGAACTCTTTGGTAAACTTCAAACTTTTACCACGTGTCACATTAGGATTAGCTGAAACATGCAAGAAATAACAGGAAGTCAAAGCATCACTACCAGATAGGAATTTAGAAACTGATTCATATCGCCACGTACTCTTTTTAGCTCAAGTGTGGTCAAACCAAGAATACGCAAGCTAGATTCATAAGAGAGATTCCTGACTTCGAGAATAAGTCTAGTGGCTCTTCGCGAAACCTGCTTCAAAATGAACTTATCCTTCTCATAAAAGGGACTTTCAAGCCTGAATAGTATACTCAAGGTGAGGCCTGACTAACTGCTTATACAAATTAAGAACAACCTCTCTACCAATAAAACAAAAATTTCTTCTAATCAAAGCAAGCATCCATTTGCCCTTGCAGCTGCTAAAGCACACTGTTTAGAAGGTTTCAGATTAATGACAACAGCTAGATCCCTTTCTTGATCAACACAACCAAGATTTGAACCATTCATGCAGTAATTAAAAGCCAAATTGCTCTGACCAAAAATAAATAACTTTGCATTTATCAACATTGAATGACATCTGCTACAGTATGTTTGGGACCAAGAAACTAACTTATCCAGATCGGTTTGCAAAAGTGAAGAATCTCTAGCATCATCATCAATTCTGTACAGCTTAGTGTCATCAGCAAATTGACAAATCCTGGAGCCAAGGGAAACATCAATATCATTAATAAAGATTAGGAAAAGAGGTGATACCTGTCAAGTAACAAAGAATATATCCAACTGGCACACTTTCCCTCCACACCAAGAGCTCTTGTTTTCATCATGAGCCTGCCCATTGGAACCTTATCAAATGCTTTTTGGAAATCTAAATAAATAACATCCACATTAGGACCAGAATAAACTAGTTTAATAACATCATCAAGAAACTCCAATAAATTAGAAACACAAGACCTCTTAGGTCTTATAAATTATAAGTAGAATATTGTCAAGAACTAATGCATATTCATTAGTTGTACTGTTACCAGTGTTAGCCAATCATGTTATTTTAAACATAAAAGCAAGTTTTGTCACCACAGAAAGCAAGTTTTGTCACCACAGAAAGTATTGTAGAAGCAAAATACTAAACAAGACTTGAGCTTATTTTGGTAACTCACTGCATGGTCTTTTGACTGTCTTGGCATCTGAAAGCACAGGCCTCATTGTACCTTCGGCGTAGGTTTTACATGGACTGCACCAGGTAGTCAGATAACATCTGACTAGTATACGATATTGCCACTACATGGCTGCTATACACATATAGAAAACGCTATATACCTTATGACGTTGAAACTGCTGCATTGGCTTATCATAGAAGCGTAGATGAATTTTGACTACGCACTAGAAAAACTAGGCCTTTCTGTGACGATCGCAGGTCAACAATCGCAGGTTGACAATTTCTTTTATTGTCATGGATCACTTTTGCGTAATACAAAATAAATAGATATATGAAATGATACTATATTAAGACGTTTACTTACATTTTGTGCATATAGAAAAGTGAAAAGTTGCGTTTTGTATAACAGCCTTCGCTTCTGACTTAGTTTGAAACGATGCCTTGGATGGATGTATCTAATTTGTTGAAAAGTTGTCAAACAGAATGATGGTGAAGTCAACGTGCATATGAACATTTACAAAATAGTAGTGCCAGCACTCTCAGGTGATACGCGCACTAATTGTGTACGCATTTCCTAAAGTGAGGGATTTGCGAAGTGAGCTCTTCAGTATCAACAACGTTCATATTACCTGTCTTAGAATAGGTCACACCCATCTTACTCACTTCCACCTCCTTATTGGCTCCCCCCAACCCCTCTGCAACAATTGCAGTTGCACCCTCACAATCCATCACGTTCTCCTTGCTTGCCCCCTGTACAACCTTCCCAGAGCTTCCCTTTCTCCCCACAACTCAATTGCTGAGTTCTTCCAGTCGGATAAAATTATATCCTTCCTTCATCATATATGGTGATAGACACCAGTTTGTTTGTATCAATAAAGCTACCTCAGAAAGAGATCCTCTAGAATATGGAGTTCCCCAGGGCTCTGTTATTGGACCAAGCGCCTTTTCTATTTCACACTTCCATTGGGCGATTTAATTTACAAACACAACTAAAATTATCATGGATATGCTGATGACACTCAGATATACGTGTCTGTCAATCTGGTACAGGATCACGTGGAAACATTTATTTCATGATTATGTTATTGTTGTCTGAGTGGTTTTCAATGTTACGAGTGTATTATGTGTTGTCTCACTCAAGTAGTGCCTACAGAGTAAGGTGTTTATTTCAATAGACTTACCCCTACTACCCCGGCAAAGGTGGGTCATTGACATGAAAAAGTGACTCACATGTGCATCATTGTACCAAATTGTCAGTCACCAAAGTGACTCGGGGGTGAATCAATTTACTTCAAACCCATTGACTTTGTTCAGAAGTAATTGATTTTGGGTAAGTCATTGTACAAGAAATGTCAGTCACTTAAGTGACTGAGGGTGCATCAATGTACATGTTTTGACCACCCACTTTGGTGCAATGACTCATCTTGTCCAGGGGTTTAGGAGTGAGTCACACAATTGACAAATGCATAAATATGAAGTGACTGAGAGGAAAGTTTTACTTTTGGGTAAAAAGTGATTCCCCAAATTCTATGCCACCATCAATCATTTACACATTAAATGGTAGAAAAGGGTCATTAAAAAATGTACTGTTAATTGTGAATGCAAGTGTTGTGTAGCATTTAATACTGCAGCTGTCTTAGTAAAGCTCGGGATTGTGGATGGGTTTGTTTAAAAATATGTATAATTTCCAGATCCTAGCTTGATTTTAAAAGGGGCAGGGTGCTAGACTTGTTGAAGGGGACATTAATACGCGTGCGAAGCGCTGCCTATTTTTGGCGTGGAGTCTTAAGTAAGGCTCAATCCCATGGTGAAGAAGCTCGGGGATTTTAGCTATAATTATACATCAGAATGAAACTATTCTGACTATTCATGAGCCAAACAGGACAATTGCTTACTATGCTATCATTCTGTGTTCTGTATTTATGTAAGGTATTTCATTTATGAGGTTGATTAAGATTATTAACTTAGTTAAAAAAAAAAAAAAAAACATCTTTAATTTTTTTTTTTTTATGAGGGCAGGGTCGACCCCAAGGGGAACAGGGCGGGCCCACGAAGGGGCAGGTGAGCCGCCCCTGTGAAACAGCAAAGCTAAGGGTCTGATTTCTGTTCTGAGAAAACTCATCACAGTTATTTTTTAAGCTCTAGGGGACATGAATATAAGATCTTTAAAATCCACCCATGGCTTACTATCAGGAAAATTTCTTTTGTGCATAGCTCAGTTGACATTTGGAATAGTTTACCATATTCAGTATTAACTTCTAAATCAATACCCACATTTGAGGCAATACTAGACAGACATTAGAAAAACCAGTCCCTATACTATGATTACAAAGAATGCATCCAGATTAACCAACTAGACAAGGTAACTTCCACATAAATACAAGCTTTGAAAAGACAGAAGAGGATCTGTAAATATCTGTGAGTATAAGAGTTTATTTATTTATTTATTTTGTTAATGAATTACATTGATTGATTTTAAATCGACTGCAAACTTTTCTCTTCAGATTTTAAGGAACATGTCAAACACATTGAAAAAGCAGTCTCCTCCAAGGAGAAGAATTACATGGCAAGAGTTGTACGAGCTCTTTCTCATCCAGAAGGAAGCTGAACCACACTGTTCTGAGAAAACTTATCACAGGGTATTTCCCAAGCTCTAACACCACCAGAGAACATCTCCTGACCTACTTGGATGAGGTTTGCACTATTGAAAATAAATTCTTCTTGTAGTTTTAATTAGCTATTATTTCTGAATTTGCTTTGATTTGATGAAGTATTAAATAGCTTAAATTGTAATTTGGAGCTGAGGTATAAATGAATTTATAATCATAATAATATAAGATATAGGAAATTCTTCCTTACCATATTAATGTTGTGCATGCACAGAGCAATTTGTTTGTAAAAATTTAATTAAATGATTAGCAATACATTAAAATTGATTCGCAATATTGATGCATATTTTGGCCAGTATGCGCAACCAGTATGGCAAAAGTATTGACTCCATTGCCCAAAATAGACGCTGGAATTTTGCTTTCCAAATCATAAACAGATTACTTCTACAGTATAAATCATCATTTTTATGGAAAATGTGCATGGAAATTTAGTTTTAGAAAGAACAGATAACTTCCTTTCAATGTCATTTAAACTCAACATCACGTAACTTTTTTGTCATACTCACTAAGGCTTTCATTGTGAAAATCTTACATAGTATGATACCTCGCTGTAAAACATTTCAAAACTACGCTGCCACCCGGACGTTCTGATTATATCAGTCCTCTTAAAATGGCTGCCATCTTTTGTGAAGCATGCTGAATTTGAGCTCTGTTTTAACTATTAAAACCTTTTTCTCTTTGTTTATTTTGCAATATTTTTCGTTTTTTGCTAAATTGATTTGACCCATCAGGTAATATTTACATGTAAATGTACTGATTGTGACAATTCAAGTATTTTAACCATGAAAATTTTGGTTGATTTAACAGCTTGTAAAATGGGCGTTGATTAAGTGTGATTTAATGCCTTACATTATGGCCTATTGTTAGTTTCAACTTTCACTATAATTTACTTGTGCAGAATCGCGGTGCATTTCACAAGTTACCCACATTTCGGCGAAATTAAAGTGCAAAATATCCCCATTCATAGGTGATTACTGTGCATTTGTAATTTTTTTAATTTGAAGGCTGAAAACTTAATTTCTTAGGGAATTGATTGTAGCCTATCGCAATTTTGCTAAGCAAGGTAGGGAAATGAATCACTAAACAAAATTATACAAATTGCGATGCGAACCTGAACAAACTGTTCCCTGACATGAACCGAATTAGCTAAAGCCATCCAAGCCAAATAACAACAAATAAGTTGATACCATCACCATATAAGTTGATACCATCACCATATAAGTTGATACCATCACCATATAAGTTGATACCATCACCATATAAGTTGATACCATCACCATATAAGTTGATACCATCACCATATAAGTTGATACCTCCATGAAATGTGTTACACCTTCATCAAATAAGTTGATACCTCTACCATATACTGTAAGTTGATACCATCATGAAATAAGTTAACACCTCCATCACATGTGGTCCTTTTGGCATTCCATATATAACTGAAGAGTGTATGTATATGAAAGTTCCTTTTGTGCTGAAGATTCTTTGCCTTGGTAACAATGCACCACAATTACTTTAAACAGTTTTCCTTTCTTTTGCAGTTTTGCCTTTGAATTGAAATATTAATTGCTTTGATAAAAATGTTTTCAATTTATGAATTTAATTTCTTTCTCTCATATAGCCAATGGAGACTGAAAACAATATCATCTTTCGTCCTAGAAGCTCAAAAGGACAGAATGGTGCCATTTTACCAGAGCTTGATGTATATATTCACCTGTTAGTGGTTGTACACTTAATTGATACAAAAAGATTCACTGAAGTAAGTCAATAAGTGTTTTCTTCTTGTTTTATTGTTTCCATTGTTTTTCAATTTGTGTAATTATTTTCACAAGTAGTTTGCTTTAATTGTGAGGAAATGGTCACATTTTGATTTTACCATAAATGTAACTAATCACTATTTCTGTATCTTTCAGGCTGTGAAATGCTCTGATGTTTTAGTTTCAAAGTTGGATGCACTCTTGAATAGAAGGTCACTGGATCAATTATCTGCCAAGGCTTACTTCTACCATGCCAGAGCTTATGAACTTACAGAACAATTAGAAAAGATAAGAAGGTTGGTCCTAGAAGGGTTTTTTTATTCTTTACAAATTCAAATGGTGCTGTACATGAAGTTACTAGTGTTTTTATTATGCACAAGTGCTGTTTTGTGATACAATTCTGTTTCATACAAGGTATTATTCTTGATTCAATGGTAATGGCAGTACAGTAACCTATCTTTTATCTGAACACATTCGTTATCTCAACCATATCGGGAATGAGGATCTAATTATAGACTTATATTATATACTTAACATGTCCATATCAAGGCTCGGTACTACATTGTCCTCATTATCTAGTTATTTCATTGCACTGTGAAGGTGTTAGTCCACTCTACAATAGACTTTCTGTTCCCTTTATTTTAAAATTGAAAAATTAAAATAATAATAAAAAAATTGATTGTCCTAATCACAACTAGAGCTGTGACTGTTTAGCATGTACACACTACACGCTCGCAAATCCTTGTAAACGTTTACTAAGTATTTCATTGCGAGTAATCGTTTTTCGTAGTCAGCCGTTGAAAATCAATGTGATCATTCATGATTCAAATCACACACACATTCAGCTGACAAAATTCCAATCAAATTCCAAAACTGTAACTGTAAACCCGATTAACATAATCTTTTTTAAATGTGCGAATCACAAATGCGCAGTAATCACCAATGAATGGGGATATTATGCACTTTGATATGCCAAAATCTGAGCTGGCTAACTTGTAAAATGCACGGCAAATGTGCAGCAGTAAACAGTGAAACTAACAATAGGCCTAATGTTAGGCCATAATTGATAAGGCTTTAAATTCCACGCAATCAAGGCCCGTTTTACAAGCTGTTAAATCGACCAAAAAACACTTGAAAAATACTTGAATCGTGACAATCAGTACATTTACATGTAAATATTATCTGATGAGTCAAATAAATTTTGCAAGAAAGAAAAAATATTGCAAAATAAACAAACAGAAAAAGGTTTTAACAGAGCTGAAATTCTGCATGCGTCGCAAAGATGACAGCAATTTTTTTCGAGAGGGCTAATACTTCAGAACTTCCGGGTGGTGGCGTAGTTTTGAAATGTTTTACGGTGAGATTTTAAAGGCCTAGTATGCATGATTTTCACAGTGGAACTTTGAAAGCCGTAGCGAGTAGGGAAAAAAGTTACGCGATGTTAAGTTTAAATGACATTGAAAGGAAGTTACATGTATCTGTTCTATTTGGAAAGCAAAACTCAGCATCTATTTGGGCTATAGAGTCAGTATTTTTGCCATACTGGTTGCGCAACTTTTTTTAACTTCGCCTCGTAGTTTTGGAGCAATTTTGGTGTATTTCCGAAAATTACGGTACTAAACGCGTGTACACGATACACGCTCCCTTTTTTTGGCGTGTACACGTACTAAAATCCCTAATCTTTAACAGTTTTAATCACAACAAGATATGAAAGTGTTTTCTTCAAATCTCTGTATTTTTGCCCAAATAGAAGGTAGACATATCTGACCACAAAAATAATCCTTTAAAAGAGAGAGAGACCTGCTTTGTGTTTTATGTTTGATGATATTACCAGATTAATATCTTTTGTACTTTCTTGGGGAAGATAGGATATCTCTTTTTAAAGTTGAACACATATTGTTTTGACATTTAATTGGGGAAGTATTAAAGATATATGGACAGGCAGAGGCACTGTTCATTCAATTTCTTAGAAATTTGAATTCAAACCATGAATATAACAAACCTTACCATCCAAATCAGTTGATGATTAACGATTATACAACTGTTTAAATTTTGAGGTGTTGATATTCAAATTTAGATAGACCTCTCTTTTGCATTATGTAAACCTATTGTTGTTATTCATATACCAACTGGCTTGAAGGAGAGTAGCTGTTTCTGACAAACTATTTTGTAACATCAGATCATGATAATCACATAAGTTAACTATATATTGCACTGTATGTTTATATCTTATCAACATAAAGCAATCTACTCCAAAGTGCTATTTGAACCAAGGATCATTGTTAGTGTATTGTTTCTTATTCCAGCTTTCTTCATGCAAAATTGAGGACAGCAACTTTACGACACAATATTGAAGCTCAGGCTACACTGCAGAACCTCCTGTTGAGAAACTACCTTTTGTATAATTTGTATGACCAGGCTGACAAACTAGTAACCAAGTCTTCATTTCCAGATCAAGCATCAAACCATGAATGGGCAAGGTTTCTTTATTACTTAGGTAAGGTTTCTTTATTACTTAGGTAAGGTTACTTTATTACTTAGGTAAGGTTTCTTTATTATTTATGTAAGGTTTCTTTACTACTTGGGTAAGGTTTCTTTATTACTTAGGTAAGGTTTCTTTATTATTTATGTAAGGTTTTCTTTATTACTTAGGTAAGGTTTCTTTATTACTTAGGTAAGGTTACTTTATTACTTAGGTAAGGTTTTATTATTTATGTAAGATTTCTTTATTACTTAGGTAAGGTTTCTTTATTACTTAGGTAAGGTTTCTTTATTACTTAGGTAAGGTTTCTTTATTACTTAGGTAAGGTTTCTTTATTACTTAGGTAAGGTTTCTTTATTAATTAGGTAAGGTTTTCTTTATTACTTAAGTAAGGTTTCTTTATTACTTAGGTAAGGTTTCTTTATTACTTAGGTAAGGTTTCTTTATTGCTTAGGTAAGGTTTTTATAACTTAGGTAAGGTTACTTTATTACTTAGGTAAGGTTTCTTTATTATTTATGTAAGGTTTCTTTACTACTTAGGTAAGGTTTCTTTATTACTTAGGTAAGGTTTCTTTATTATTTATGTAAGGTTTCTTTATTACTTAGGTAAGGTTTCTTTATTACTTAGGTAAGGTTACTTTATTACTTAGGTAAGGTTTCTTTATTATTTATGTAAGATTTCTTTATTACTTAGGTAAGGTTTCTTTATTACTTAGGTAAGGTTTCTTTATTACTTAAGTAAGGTTTCTTTATTACTTAGGTAAGGTTTCTTTATTACTTAGGTAAGGTTTCTTTATTAATTAGGTAAGGTTTCTTTATTACTTAAGTAAGGTTTCTTTATTACTTAGGTAAGGTTTCTTTATTACTTAGGTAAGGTTTCTTTATTGCTTAGGTAAGGTTTTTATAACTTAAGTAAGGTTTCTTTATTACTTAAGTAAAGTTTCTTTATTACTTAGGTAAGGCGTTCTCTTGTAAAAGGTGATGAACTTGTTTCTGTTTATCAGCTTGAATCAGTTACAGCAGAACCAGCATATTAATTAGGTAAGGTTTCTTTATTACTTAGGTAAGGTTTCTTTATTATTTAAGTAAGGTTTCTTTACTACTTAGGTAAGGTTTCTTTATTACTTAAGTAAGGTTTCTTTATAACTTAGGTAAGGTTTCTTTATTATTTATGTAAGGTTTCTTTATTACTTAGGTAAGGTTTCTTTATTACTTAGGTAAGATTTCTTTATTACTTAGGTAAGGTTTCTTTATTATTTATGTAAGGTTTCTTTATTACTTAGGTAAGGTTTCTTTATTACTTAGGTAAGGTTTCTTTATTACTTAGGTAAGGTTTCTTTATTATTTATGTAAGGTTTCTTTATTACTTAGGTAAGGTTTCTTTATTACTTAGGTAAGGTTTCTTTACTACTTAGGTAAGGTTTCTTTATTACTTAAGTAAGGTTTCTTTATAACTTAGGTAAGGTTTCTTTATTACTTAGGTAAGGTTTCTTTATTACTTAGGTAAGGTTTCTTTATTACTTAGGTAAGGTTTCTTTATTACTTAGGTAAGGTTTCTTTATTAATTAGGTAAGGTTTCTTTATTACTTAAGTAAGGTTTCTTTATTACTTAGGTAAGGTTTCTTTATTACTTAGGTAAGGTTTCTTTATTGCTTAGGTAAGGTTTTTTATAACTTAAGTAAGGTTTCTTTATTACTTAAGTAAAGTTTCTTTATTACTTAGGTAAGGCGTTCTCTTGTAAAAGGTGATGAACTTGTTTCTGTTTATCAGCTTGAATCAGTTACAGCAGAACCAGCATAATTGATTTAAAAAAAATATTATTTCAGTGTTCTTGTTTGAGGTTAAATGTAACCGTTCAGCTCGTTGGATGAAATAATTCTCTCTTGTTTATTATTTTGTAGCTCAATGTTTGGGAGGTTTCAAGATGGTTAATGACTTACATATTTAAGGTATAAAGAATCTGTGATGTGGAAAATAAATTATTTATCATTTACACGGAGAAAATGTTCTGAGGACTTCAGTTTTACATTTTTTGCAGGGAGAATAAAAGCTATACAACTGGACTATTCAGAAGCTGAGAAAAACCTGACCCAAGCTCTTCGTAAAGCACCCCAGTCCACGGCTATAGGTTTTAAGCAAACCGTAAGTTACATGTTGCTTTCTGCAATGCCCAGGTATTTTGTATGTTGTAGAATTTGACACAGTGCTACCCTAAGAAAGCTTCAAAGAAGAGTGTCAGAGTTTCATGTTGTTGAAATTTGATTAGATTTAGCCCTGTTGTTTTAAATTGCCTCATCGGAGTTGGATGGTAGCTGTTTGGGAAATGTAATGATCACAGTGTCATTTACTGTGAGATTGGTGCTGTGGAGATTACGTATGAATAACCCAAAAAGATCTCGTGTTCTTTTGACTCATTCCACGTAAAACATTTTGTGAAAGATGAAAATCGTTAACTGTTGTAGTGAAAGCCTTGTTTTCACTTAATTTGAAGATACTGATTAGACCAAATGATTTTGATGATTGAGATGACTGAGATGACTGATTGTGGTGAGATAACCATGCAGAAACATTCACCCATGCCATAACATGTTGTAACAGGGTGGTTACAAGGGTTAAAATAGGATCATTTTTGTTTGTGGTACTGTTAAACTATAAGAGAAGAACATTTAATTTTCCCCTTTCTCTAATTCATTCTTTTTATAGCTTCAGTACATAACGTGTTGTCTGTTTTTATTGCAGGTACACAAACTGAACATTGTTGTTCAGCTGTTACTAGGAGAGATTCCTGACAGGGTCTTGTTCAGGCAGAAACCATTTAAGAAGGCATTGATTCCCTACTACCAATTAACACAAGGTAAGAATACTCGGTAAGCAAAATCATGTGTCCTGTGACTGAAAACTATGATAAACCATGTAGCTTCTTACTGATGCTTTTTTGGTACAAACTATGTGCCTTTTAATTTAATTGATAAAAAGCATTAGAAACGTTGTGGTATCACACACCAAAGAAAAATTGTTTTGAATAAAATCATTTTAAGCTTTTTGCATGAGTTTTGGCTAATGTGAGTAACAAATGAAGAATTTACTGCTTCATTCCACAGCTGTTAGGACAGGAAATCTGGGACTTTTCAACCAGACTCTACAAACCTTTGGCTCCAGGTTTCAGTCAGAAGGTACATACACCCTCATCATACGTCTGCATCACAACGTTATCAAGACAGGTGTTAAGATGCTCAGTCTGTCGTACTCACGTGTTGCTCTTATCGATGTTGCCAGAAAACTGCAGCTGGACAGCCCAGAAGATGCAGAATTTATAGTTGCGAAGGTACATTGATTCATATTTGAAAAGAAATGCTCTCTATATTTCCTCCGCACTGTGCTTAATGCATATTATACCTAACCTATGGGAAACATTTCCTTAGTTGAAAACAATACAATGTAATAGGCTAATGTAATATGTCATTTTATAAAGACCCACAATTACCATATTCAACGCAATAAGAGCCAGGACACTTATCAAAACAGAATTATATCAGTTTCTACTGCTTTATTTTCTTCATAGTAAGCGCCTATGCCCAGGGCTGCTGTGATCCAATGTGATCCCAGAGTAATTCTTTTACATGGGCTCCTATTGATAAGCCATAGTTGATTACATATCTGTTCAAAGCACTGACAGATCCAGAATATTTGAAAAAGAGACCCACAGTACGTTAATAGTTTAAAAAAGCAAAACGAAAAAAGAAAAAAATGTATGTACCATATCAAAGTAACTCAAACAGCATAAATTATTATTGATGTTGGGTTATGTTACCAGTGAAAGAAAATGTTGGGTGGCTGCTTATTAGAGCATGGGTGCTTATTACGTCGAATATGGTACATAAAATACATCAGAAAATAACAATGTGTAAATAAGCATTTAGAATGGAACTAGGTTGAAAGAGCATGAATGAAAAGTGTGGAAACTAAGTTTTAATACTTTTTGAACTAATGAGATTTTGAACACTGATTGGCAGAAATTCTGCAATGTGAGAAAAGGTCTTTTCTATAGGTGGGTGTGTCTGCACAACTTCTGTATGGCAGAGCAATAAACCCTCATGCCCCGGGTGAAAAAACAATTGTCTGATGTATCAGTTATTGTGCTTTCTACTTCCAGTAAGAAAATCACTGTTGATGTATTAGGGCAATGTGAGACTTGCAAGTGATGAAAAGTTCCTTCTGATTTCAAGTGATGGTTAGTAAACGTTCTGATGCAAGTGACATTTTTGCTGAACAAAAGAACCAAAGGGAAGTGTTAGAGGTTTGACTAAAATGAGTGTTTTTCTGATGACTTGGTGTGAGCTACCAAGATGTGAAAAAATTATGAGCTACCAAGATGTGGAAAAATTATGAGCTACCAGGATGTGGAAAAATTATGAGCTACCAAGATGTGGAAAAATTATGAGCTACCATGATATGGAAAAATTATGAGCTACCATGATATGGAAAAATTATGAGCTACCAGGATGTGGAAAAATTATGAACTACCAGGATGTGAAAAAATTATGAGCTACCAGGATGTGGAAAAATTATGAGCTACCAAGATGTGGAAAAATTATGAGCTACCAAGATGTGGAAAAGTTATGAGCTACCATGATATGGAAAAATTATGAGCTACCAGGATGTGGAAAATTAATGAGCTACCAGGATGTGGAAAAATTATGAGCTACCAGGATGTGGAAAAATTATGAGCTACCAGGATGTGGAAAAATTATGAGCTACCAAAATGTGGAAAAATTATGAGCTACCAAGATGTGGAAAAAATTATGAGCTACCATGATATGAAAAAATTATGAGCTACCAGGATGTGGAAAAATTATGAGCTACCAGGATGTGGACAAATTATGAGCTACCAAGATGTGGACAAATTATGAGCTACCAGGTTGTGGAAAAATAATGAGCTACCAGGATATGGAAAAATTATGAGCTACCAGGATGTGGAAAAATTATGAGCTACCAGGATGTGGAAAGATTATGAGCTACCAAGATGTGGAAAAATTATGAGCTACCAGGATATGGAAAAATTATGAGCTACCAGGATGTGGAAAAATTATGAGCTACCAGGATGTGGAAAAATTATGAGCTACCATGATATAAAAATTATGAGCTACCAGGATGTGGAAAAATTATGAGCTACCAGGATGTGGAGCAATTATGAGCTACCAGGATGTGGAGCAATTATGAGCTACCATGATATGGAAAAATTATGAGCTACCAGGATGTGGACAAATTATGAGCTACCAGGATGTGGAAAATTATAAGCTACCAGGATGTGGAAAAATTATGAGCTACCATGATATGGAAAAATTATGAGCTACCATGATATGGAAAAATTATGAGCTACCAGAATGTGGAAAAATTATGAGCTACCAGCATGTGGAAAACTTATGAGCTACCAGGATGTGGAAAAAGTATGAGCTACCAGGATGTGGAAAATTAATGAGCTACCAGGATGTGGAAAAATTAGTTATGAAGGAAGTGATGTTCTTTTATCTGAATATAATACTTAGGATGCACTGTCTTTTCAACCTTGTGTTTTGATTAGAACTTGAAGAAAAAGTGAGAACAGTTTCAACCCATAGTATAACTGTTCAGAAAATATTTTGTTATGTTCTTTTACTTATTAAAAGTATGGTTTTAATTCTGATTGGATTCCATAAAATAATAAAAATTGTATAAATTTGTTAAGGTAATTGTTTATGGGTAAGTTCCCTACTGTCAAAGTAATTAATGAGTTTAAACATCTGGTAGCTTTTAATTAGGCATGCACATGCTATCAGAACTTACTGTCAAGAAATTTACAACATTTGAGAATTCTAAAGATTGAGAGATTTTTTGAGACTTTTGTCTAAAGTTTAAGCCTGAGTATTCTTATTGTTACCCTTTATTGCTAATAAAGATGTATTCCTTATGAAATTTGTAGATGTTTGATTGAATTTATGAAAACCTTTGAAATTTATTATGTTTATGTTCTCAAGTGATCTTTAGGAAATATAGATAATGTATTTTATATTTTATTGTTTTATTCTAGACCACTGTATGACAAATCTCACTCATAGTGTGATCAATGAGTGCAAATGAAAATTACTCTTCTCATGCACTGACTTGTGTGTTTGGCATGCATGCTTACACTGAAGTTTTAGTTACTTTTGACTGAGACAACATGTGTTTAAATGACAAACAACAAAGAAAATTGATTCAATTGTATTGAAAGGGGAAAATTGTATTGCTTTCTCCTGTAGCTCTGTTTCTTAATTTGTTACATTGCACATCTAAGGAAGCAAGAAATGATACTTTTAAATACAACAATGTTTGTATAGGAATGAACCTCTTTGTGTATTAAGCTGTATGGATCCTTTAAGTTGCTCTGTTTAAATTCTTGTCAATCAATTATTTTCCTAAGTATCACCCACAATGCGTACATTTATTAACATTTATGCTGAGGTAAATACAAACTACCTTTTTGAATTTTCGCAGGCAATTCGAGATGGTGTAATAGAGGCTACCATTGACCATGAGAAGGGCTACATCCAATCAAAAGAAACAGTAGATGTGTACTCAACCCGAGAACCAATGGCAGCTTATCATCAGCGTATCAGTTTCTGCCTCGATATCCACAACCAAGCTGTGAAGGTAAATCCTTTCTTTCAAGGAGTACTTTGAAAAACAGCACTTCAGAAAATAATCAGTTGAATTCATTTTACCAAAAAATTATAACTTATTCAGCCTGAGCTGTTTAGTGCAATTATTTATATTGTGACCAGAGTTTGAGGATTTTGTAATAAATTCAAGATTTGTGGAGACTGCTCAAGCATCAGTCATTGAAAATGTTGACAACGTCTTTTACCATTAGCTGGTGGTAGGGGGAGTATGGTAAAATTTTAAGTATTATTTTTTAGAATCAACTGCTCCTCAAGAATCGTGGCAGATGACTAGAAAACTAAGTACTGGTATAGGAAATTGAGCAGTAAGCTTGTTCAGTCATAATGAATATATATATATATATGTATGTATGTATGTATGTATGTGTGTATATGTATATGTATGTATATATATATATATATATATATATATATATATATATATATATATATATATATATATATATATATGTAATAAATTGAGAGAGTGCTACAAAACTTCTTGAAAAACACGACGTTTCGAATATAAATCCTTTGACAAAGTGAACATAATACTAACTAAAAACTGCACACACAATGTACTTAGGATGATAACATGCATCAATGAACAACACAGGAAAAAGCGCAAACTTGAGGACAGATAAAAAGAACTCATAAAAGATCAAATTTAGAGTTGAAACCATGAGGAAATAAAGTATCTAGCATGAAAATAAGTCTGTTTTCAGATTTAAGACCGTCATTGTTATCGCCTTTTGGTGACAAGGTACCTGTGATGGAAAAAACGGTAACTGTGCAAGGGGAAGGGGGTTAGAAATGGGAGGCAACAGGAAAACCATAAAAATTCAAGTTGATTGAGCATAAATGCTCTGTGATGCGATCAGCTAACCTGCGTTTGGTTTCCCCAACATATAAAATACCACATCGTTTACAAATGATAATACAAATAACATTGCTAGATATACAAGTGAAATGTTGTTTTACAGTAAAAGAGTTTGTAGGGCCTATGATACATAATGAATTGTTGTAGTTGACATATTTACATGTGTTGCATCTACCACACTTTCATGGGTATGTGCCAGGATTTATGGTGAGAGAAGGTTGTGGATGTCACGCCCTCACTAAGTGGTCTGATATATTGCCATGGCATTTGTAGGTGGTGATGGGCATGCTGGTGAAGACATCTTTAGTGCTGGGGTCATGTGTATGGGCTTTGAAGTGTTTATAGATGATGCGGCGAATAGGATGTACAGACGGATGAAATGGTAACACGAGGGGAATGCGGTCTGAGTTGGTAGAGGGTTGTAGAGCTTTGTCCCTGCTGATGTTGTTAATACGTTTGTTAGCAGCTGTGATGATAGGGGCAGGATAACCAAAAGAGAAATCCCATGTGGTTCCGCTGCTATAACTTTTAATATTGTGTTCTTACACATTTATTTTCTTTATCATACTGGAACATGTAATTTGTGTATATTTTGTTGCTTGTTTAAAGGACTGGTGTGGCATGTAAGCAATTTTGGTATCAACTGATGTATTTTTTAATTTGGAACAAATTTTTAATAACATATGTAGTTCAAAATATGTCACTGTCTTTTACAATCTTAGAAAAACCCTTCTTTGCCGCTCATATAATGACTTAACTTCCTATTTTAATTTCTGTTATTAAAATTTTGTGACGTGTGAAGTTGGACAGTGATATCATTTATCTTCGACTGACAGAACATAGGCCAACACATACAATGTGTGTATTTATCGGCTACTACTAGCTTCAGACCAGTTGTAGGAATAATCTTTTAGCTTTCTTTTGGTGATTTCTAAGAATTAGATCGCATGATGGTATAGCTTAAACAAAAAGGGGAGAATTGTATGAATCACATGTACCAGATGAGACTTGAGAGGCATTTCCAAAATGTATTCGTAAGTTACCTTTAAACTGCGGTGTTGTGAAGGCGTTCGCAAAGGCATTGGCGAAGGGTTTGTTGTGATACATGTACATAGGCCTATAGGTCTGGAACTTTGTTTTCAGTCGGCTCAGAGTGGCTAACTTCCCCCTGTAATATCTTGAACATTTATGGTTGGATTGCATCTTCAGGTATACTATGGGAGTCTATAATATCTCTGTCAAGTTCTCAAAAAGAATTTTTTGTATATGAGGTATAAGAGAATAAAATTTCCTAACTGTTTGCTGACGACATTTTAGGTCTGTATGTAATTACTTTGTATGTATGTGTTTACACAGGCAGTTCTGTGGGGGGGGGGGTCTGCAACTTGCAACGTCATATATTTAAATAAATTTGCAGACACCACAGTTGAGAAAGTGTTTTTTCCGAACTTTGAACTTCGAGCAAAGTGTATTTATTTTTCCAAAGATTTATGTTATAAATATATTTGTGTGCAAGATCTTTAACAGAATGTTATTTGTATTATCATTTGTAAACGATGTAGTATTTTATATGTTGGGGAAACCAAACGCAGGTTAGCTGATCGCATCACAGAGCATTTATGCTCAATCAACTTGAATTTTTATGGTTTTCCTGTTGCCTCCCATTTCTACCCCCTTCCCCTTGCACAGTTATCGTTTTTTTCATCACAGGTGCCTTGTCACCAAAAGGCGATAACAATGAACGTCTTAAATCTGAAAACAGACTTATTTTCATGCTAGGTACTTTATCTCCTCATGGTTTCAACTCTAAATTTGATCTTTTATGAGTTCCTTTTATCTGTCCTCAAGTTTGCGCTTTTTCCTGTGTTGTTCATTGATGCATGTTATCAGCCTAAGTACATTGTGTGTGCAGTTTTTAGTTAGTATTATGTTCACTTTGTCTAAGGTTTTATATTCAAACGTGTTTTTCAAGAAGTTTTAAGCACTGTCAATTTATCATATATCTTATCATTTGCCAGTGCTACTCAGAACATTATATATATATATATATATATATATATATATATATATATATAATGTATTATGTATATATATATATGTATATATGTGTATATATATGTATATATATGTATATATATATGTATATATATATGTATATATATATGTATATATATATTATATATATATATATATTTATATATATGTATATTATATGTTTTATTTATATATGTGTATATTTATATGTGATATTTATATATATATATATATTTTTATATAATATATATATATTTATTTATTCAAATATTTATATATATGATATATATATATGTATATATATATATATATATATATATATATATATATATATATATATATATATATATATATATATATATATATATATATATATATATATATGCACATAGAGACCTCAAATTGATCAATTGCAGTGAAATGACATATTTTGATGAGAAATTTAGTTACACATCAATCAACCTTTCAATGCTGTGTTGAGTAATATTACTTACAAAGCTTAAAAACAAACATATTGGATCTCTTTTGACTTAAATTTTTGATAAAATGTCTGGAATGATTAAATGAGGAAAACAAATTCAGAAATAAAGGACAAAACCTTCACAAAAATGATTTATAATGTCATTCCAACATATTTCAATGGACTATTCTCTGAATAATTGTATTTTTGTAAAGAGGCCTTTTTTAAAGTATCCACATGTTCATAGACAAATGTAGCAATAATGATGAACAGAGTGTATTTATTCTAAAGATTTATGTTATAAATATATTTGTGTGCAAGATCTTTAACAGAGTATCTCTTTTGTACCCTTACAGGCCATGAGGTTTCCACCCAAGTCATACAACAAGGATCTTGAGTCTGCTGAGGTAAGTTCACATAAATATATTTTTGTCCACCTCAAAAGTTCTGAATCATAGCAGTGAGATTTTTCAACTCAATGAATGTAAATAGTTAATTAACACAATTTATTAAAAGTTTTCATTTCTCTAAATAGAATCTCCATTATAGCTCACTGGAGTTTGTGTAATATCAGTGCATCTCATTGCTTGATTCTGCCCTATCTCAGCACATCTTGCCACTAGCAGATCTTGCCACTTCAATAGGCTATTGGAAGTATTTGATGATGATGTTAGTGTATTATAAACTTCTGTCAGACCTCTAAATGCCAAATAACTTATGTGCTGCTCTGAAAGTGTAATAAAACAAGTCTCAGACAGCATAGAAGGATGTTCTTTAGTATCCACCACACTTTTCATTAAAGTCAACTCACGGAGGCTAGCTATCTCACACTGAACAGAATGATCTGTCCGACCCCCTAAAAATCTTAACTGAAACCATCTACGACAACTATTCATTCAACAGTATTTAAATAACTAAACAAAGGGCTCTACTCTGCAAGAATGTCTGATGGTATATCATAACAACTCACTTGTTAATCTTCAAGTCTGGCCTAAAGAAATTACAATTTCCCTGATGTACACATTTGTGACAATTAAATTTACTATAATTAAGACATGTTTCTTCAGGGAAAATGAAGCACCCCCTCTCAAAATCCTTGCTACAAACTTGAAATTTGAATTAATTTTCCCAGTGAATTTTTGACAGCAATTGGGTATTTTCATGCAACATGATGTGGCAAATAACATTTTTGGCTGTGACAAACACAAAGTATTCAGACTTTTAAATCCACATATTATTAATTAGGGAACATTCACTGCTGTAAAGGAAGTTGATGTAAAACAATGCTATCATTAAATGGATTGTATTGCCTATTATTATTGTTGGTTTTGTTATTGCCCATTAAGCGCATCAATGGGAAACAAAAAAGCAGCCGTGATATGCTTGTGCATGCAGTTTATTGAAGCTCCATTAGTCAAACAGCTAAAAAAGTATGCAAAAGAGTTTTTTAAGTTACTGTATTCAACATATTAAGTGCTGCTGCTTTAATTATGCCCACCTAACATTTTTGACAGATAACATAATTTGAAGACTTAATACTCAAGTTTTGTTACATTCTTTGCTTATTTTGCACCTCACTCTCACAATGTTTTTGTGGTGATTATTGTGGGGCTAGTATAGAACCAGATCACATATAGGGAACAATGCGGTTTGAATAGCACACTATACACAGCCTCTCAGCATAGGCGCTTATTAGAATGAAATTTTGGCCTAAAAAGTTGTGCAATTCTATTTTTGTAAGTGCCTCGGGTGAATTTTACATATAGTACTCCAGTTGTTTATTTGAATATGAAAAGAAAAGCTCAATTGTTTTCCTTTGATTGCAGGAGAGAAGAGAAAGAGACAAGCAGGATCTGGAACTTGCTAAAGAAATGGCTGAGGATGATGAGGAAACATTCTGAACTACAAAAGACTGAACCAATGATGTCCTTTATATCTTATACATTTCAGTGTTGTTTTTATAGAGAACAAGGAATTTTTGTTATTATTTGTTGGAGGGTCAAATGTGGATGATAAGAATTTTAAATCCCAGCGGTAGTAATTTTGTCCAGGACCTTTCACATGTGTGGCCATGTCACTCCCAGGAAATATGGTCATGTTTAGAAACCAAAATGAAAGGATGTGCTTCCTTACAACTCGGAAGGTAAACGACCAAAAGATGTTCAAGTTGACTGACCAACCAACAATGGACATTCATGGCTTACTAGCTTCTATCTGAGGTGTTTAGATGGTTGTTCAAGTGGTTCCTTTCCAGAAGAGTTTGAAATCAAACTTTCTTTTGATCTTCTTCCAATTGATTGAGGTGAATGAAATGACTACTTCACTAAAACAATATGAAATCAGTTTTCCAGTAGCAGTTTATTTTTAAGATGTAATCATGATTGACTTCTTGCTTTTTGTATGCTGAATATACTACATGGAATTAAAATGGGATGAGAGGAGGGTTGAATTATCATTAATCAAGACTCAATGCCATCTAAACAGACTTAAAGATTAAATCAGAGCTCTTGATATCTTTTTTCTGTTTTGATAATGCGAGATTTCAGTAGAAATTCTCCAGAAATTTCTACATACTATGAAGATCACATGTTTATTATTGATGTGTTCTGTTACTGCTGCATTTGTATTGGTTGCATTTAATGTTTTTTAGAAGCAATGATTTGACTGATTCCTTGCCTTTTCATTGTAACAAATGCTTATTTCTCAACTGCAAATCCATCTTTTGATTCTTCCCTTCCTGAAGATTTGAATGTAGCTTTCCAGTTTCATGATTATTTCAACTTTGGTTGATCTGCCAACATAAAATATTACTGAATAGAATGTATGAATGTGTAATATAAAAGTATGAGTGTGTAAGAAGCACACAGGGTTGAACATGTGCTACTGTCAAATGATAGTTTAAGACGTTTCTCTCATTGCAATAAGTTCAGGTAGGATGAAAGTCTGTTAAAGATATATTTTGATTTTAGTTATGTTTGTCCACAGAAAAATCATTTCCTGGTATATATTCTTTAATGTATTCCTGCTTGGATTATATAGGACATATATTTAAAGATCTATAAACGTGAATCATATTTCATGTTTGTATATTAGGGTGTTTCAGCTGATGTCACGAGGTCTCGTGACTTTGTTTACATCGCCATTTTGTTGGACAAAACCACTGTCGTCTGCTGTACATTTAATTAGACTTATGTTTGCATAATGTTATATAAGATTATTTATGCAAGATAATTATGCTGGAATCTTACTGTGTTGTTGGTTGCACTAATGTGTGTGAGAATAAAAAGACATTTTCTAGATCGATCCTGATCGACGTTCAAAGTGGGTTTCTGCTGTACGGCGCAACGGCTTTCAACCTGGGATTTCAACCTATGGTAAGCCTTACACACTAGGATTTGCAGCGAGCACTTTATATCAGGTATGTAGGCTTTGTCTGAGTATAACAAACATTTAGATGGCATTAACGTTAAAGTTACTCTTCGTATACCTGGTGAAAATATAACTTTAGGAAAATATAAAGAAAAATTGGAAGCAAGCAAAAAACTGCAATCAGTAAGATTCGCGGAACTGGTACTGATAGGTCAGCATGTAGTATATTTGTTGTACGTGTGATGTGACTGAGCTGTGTGAAGATGCGCGAATGCAACGATGCAAAATGGGAGTCCAGTTGAGTTAAGAGTCTTATGATGAATCCCTCTACAGACTATAAGCTTTGTCAGTTCCATTCTTCCGACGACAAGGAAGAGTGAACATACAATGACAGGGTCGTCACCTGCGTAGTCGGTTATGATAGTAACAATGCTATCACGAAACGCTTAATACGACCTGGACGAGAACACAGGTACGACGTATGGACGGACATAACATCGACAACCAAGTCAATGTCCACGGCCTTTGATAACCAGTTGTGGTGCACTGGCGTGTCTACCCAATCCAGGCTTGAACCAGGACCTCGTGGTCTGTAGACATGTATGATAACCGCTACACCACAGTAGGTAGATTCCATTTTTCCATTGAAGTTTTGAAATATATTTTGTTGGGAAGACAAAACATTTGGTTTCAACCATTGTTTAGGTACAATGTTAAGCATGCTTTAATTTGTTACTCTAGGAAGAGATTGCAAGTTGCCATTTTGGACATTGTTCACACATATTGCATTAAGTTTCTAAGTAGTATCTTACCCACTACAAATTTTCATAACCGTTCACGAATGACATATATACCAAAGATAAAAAGAACAATGGTTATGAGAAGGCCTTGTGAGGGACTTAACTTGCAATATGTCACAACTTCACACTTGATTTTACTGAATTTTTGAATTTTTTACCATTCTAATATGATCAGTATTGAGTGACTCAAATTCATTTGAGTTGATTTACACAGTTTTCTAGCTTCTTCGAGTCACTTTTATTCTTGCCCAAACATAAAAGTGAATGCTATGGGTCCATAGACCTTTGAGATGGGCACAGAAGACAATCACTAGTAGTTTTTGTTGATGGATCAATTTCAGCTTACAAACTATTAAAAAAGAAACCTTCTGCAACATATTAGAGTTACCTACTTGGAAAAAAAGGTCCACATTCATAGTAATTTGAATGTGTTATATAAGGTAGCTGTTTTTACAACATTAGAAATGGTAGCTATAGTATCAGATTAATGGAAACAGTTAACAAATGATGTTGATTTCAGCATTATATCTTTCTCATGAACACTATCAGTACGTTTCTTTTTATGATATTACGAAAATATTCATACTACAAGTTTGAAAAAACATGAATTCTGGGTGGATAATTTAAAATAAGCATAATAGTAAGAAACAGATTATGTACCAGTTATATCAATTAATGTCAAAGATAATTTGCTATAAAGTTGCTCACGAAAAGTCTCATCTTTAAGAAAGGATTTTCTTAGATGTCCACACGAATTTGTTCTTAACATAATACTGAAAGTGTGTTACATCAAGTGTGTTCATCATTGTTATTCTTGGATTGATATCTGTAGACAAGTTTATTTGATTTATTTACTTTCTTGTAAAAATACTTTCAGGTTTGCAAAACACAATGAGTAAACGTTTTTGCTTAATGCATAGCAATGTGACTAAGTATGCATATCATTACAGATATAAGACTTATGTAAGACTTGATAAGTTTGAAAGATTTGTAAGAATTTCAAATACAACATCCATGAAAAATGTATAGAGACTTTCTTCATTTTTTATTTTTGTTTTAAAGTTCAGATCAAGTAAAAGGTTGGTGATCTCTCCATGGAATATGCTCCTGAAACAACACTCGGGCAGGGAATATGCTCCTGAAACAGAACACTCGGGCAGGGAATATGCTCCTGAAACAGAACACTCGGGCAGGGAATATGCTCCTGAAACAGAACACTCGGGCAGGGAATATGCTCCTGAAACGGAACACTTGGGCAGGGAATATGCTCCTGAAACGGAACACTTGGGCAGGAAATATGCTCCGGAAACAGAACACTCGGGCAAACACTGGTATAAACACCATGGGTGAAATAAGCCCTCTTCCCTTCAGATTCTCAAAAAGATTTAAACCTTGCCATTCTAACATCTTCTGAATCTCGAGCCACTCTGGATTCCTGCGAATGAATAAGCTGGTGCAACTGCTGAGATGGCATTGGACCTAAAGCCTTCTCTCTTTCTAATACCCCACACTGAATTCTAAACTAAGATATCCAATTTATACTACTTTTTTGGGCTACAGCTTTGGAATTTCTTGACCCTAAAACATGCTGCATGAAATCCATTCTCAAGCAGGGGAAATACCCTAGAACTCTTAAGACTGGTAAGACAAGGTCATCACTCGTCTTAGCATGCATCACACAACTACCTAATACACCCAGAACTCGTTTCTCCAAACTGCAACTTCCCCATAGAGTCATCCATACCCTCGTTAATTTGTTTGTCATCTCAAAAACTTTCCCTCTTGAAATACACAAACTTCTTCAATATAAGTTCTCGTACCCAAATAAACTTTTGTCAGTTTGTGGCATACACTACAAGAATAATACATGAGGCTCTCTCTCACCTGTCTCACTTCTCAGGTCCCATTCGTCGTACAAATTACTTATTTGTAATGTATTTTATTCGAATTTTTTGCACCCTGGCCCATTCCGTGAGAACCCTCAATTTTGAAAGATTTAACGTTGACTTGCCACTAAACATGAACCTTGACCATGATGTGAAGGCTTGGTGAGGATAGTAATGAAAAGTTGTTATCTCTTGACCATTAAAACGTAAACATGCAATAAAAGCAGGAGCGTGTCTATTATTGTTATTGTAATTTTTTTTTTTTTTTTGGGGATGGATAGGGGCTTAATCCCCTCAAAATACATTTTATTAAGATGTTCACCTTCCTATCTTGGTACAAAATTGAAGGTTTCTGGTCTTAAGTTATTGATTCTGGCCCAAACTTGAAGATTGTTGGCCCTCAAATATATACTTGGTTCCTGTCGAAATTAAGGTTATTGGGTCCAAAATGGAAATTTCTTGGTCCAAAATAGAAGATTCTTAGTCCAAAATAGAAGATTGTTTATGGTCCAATTGATGTTTGGTCCAAAATGAAAGATTTTTAGTGCATATTAGAAGATTTTTGGGGCAAATTAATGATAATTCAGTTGAAATGATTAAAAATGCCAATATCACTGTTTTCTATGATTCATTTTATATATCAGTTAATTATATTTATGACGGCAAAATTTGGGGAGGGAGGCTACAGTAATTTTTTGAAATATCCCTCTTGTCACTTAGATACGCCACTGGGGGAGGAGAACAAGGGCAGGATCTAATTTATCAGAGTCTGTTATATCTTCAATTATTTATCAGCATATAATTTAGTATACCCCAACCGACTCGGTGATATTCTTAAATAAAATTGAGGGGGTAAAAAGCAATTAGGAACATTTATAATCGTGCGTCGGAAAAATTCGGGAAATTTTAAACTATGCATGATTCGGAAAACGTATAATATAATCTCATGAGCCAGGGCCCAAATTTTGGTAAATTGTTACCAAAAAAGACTACCAGACTAAACATTACTTTTCTAGATGAAACAATCTGAATTTTCCGAAAATGCTTTCTGGACATCGATATCGTGTAGCTTTCAGGTGGTAATTTGACAATGTCCAATATTACCGCCAAAACGGTCACTACTGAAAACAAATAGTATATTTTAAAAATTAACTGAAAATATTGCGTTTTGAAGTTATTTTGGACCTTTTCATGTAAATTTTCTAAATCACAGACAACTTTAAAGTCAGGAAAAACATGTCCCTTGTCCGAAAAACATGCAAATCCAAGATTGCGGCCTAAGTTAATTTCTTTTAAAAACGTATAACATTCTTAATTTGTTTATCAAAATGAGCCATTTATTTGTTAAGAACTACATGTATCAACTTAAGAACATTGAAATGTACCAGAAATAAATATTGAACTACTAGAAATAACACAGGGACTTACTACAAAACATTTCATGGCCTATGAGCTATAGTCACAGTCATCTTCATCTTGTTGGTGTTTTGATATCAGCCCAAGTTAAAGTTGCCAAAGGATAAGTTCAGTTGTCGGTTGCAAAGCATGAAAAGAGCAAGATATACACATTAATCCATGAGCCAGGGCCACAATTTTGGCAAATCTGTACCAAGAAGACTATATTTTACTAAAATGCTTTCTGACTGCTGGATATCTATATAGAGCAGCTTTCTTATATTAATGTGATGATTTTCAAGATGGCTGCCAAAATGCTCTCCATGGAAATGGAAACGGTTTTCAGTTCCGATGCGATAGCATCAGAACCTATGCGGTCATGATGGCATGTGTGTGTATGTATGTCTGTATGTGTGTGTGTGTATGTATGTGTGTATGCTCTTGTAGATGGTGGAAATTGGGGATAATCATATATTACACATCTTCTAATTGGGGACATACCTGCAATTGTGGATATTTCCGATTGCCAGAAAGCTCAATATTGACGATTTTAGCATCTTCAATGCCTGTGAGGTACCTATCAATTTCAGCTTGTTTTAAGGTTTTCCCCAATTTCCAGTTTGTTTTCTTTATATGCTGGTGTGTGTTGTGTGTATCCAATTATTTTGATTGTACCTTCAAAGCAAAAATTGACATCCATCCCCACTTACATGGAAGAAAACATAGGACCTCATATATCAAAGTGCATAGCGCCATTTTTATCTAAAAGTTTCCATTTGGAGCTCCAGAGGTTGTACACAAGTGAAGTTTACTATCAGCTTTCAGTTGCCCAGGATTAAACAACTAACCAGGCAAACAGTCTACTGCAATCTTTATGAATGGGAAAGTCTTTTCTACTTTCTGGTGCTTTTATATTTTCTAAATTTTGAAATAGTAGGAATAATAACAACAGTCAGTAAAACATTGGAATAATGATCTATCCGATTTTTTTGCCATTCATGATTGGAATTTCAATGCCTAGTGACTGTGATGTTGTGGACAGTGTATGATTTTACTCCATCGAACTGGAGATACACCTGGGATTGGTAGAGAGAAGTTTTTTTTTTTTTGGATAGAAAACATTTGTAAAAGGTGAAAATTGGGGATATTTGTATGTTTACACACCTTTCAACTGGGGATATCCCCAATCGGCAGAAAGTATTATAGTTGTGACACTAAAATTAAAACGAGTCCAGGATGATTTAAATCCCTTTTACCTGCTGTAATTTATCAATACTTACTGATACAGCCATTTCAGAATTTGAAAAGAATGTAAGTACTTTTGAGCTGAGGGTTACTGTATTTCCCAGATCTAAAATGTCGGATTGGGATTTGAGTGATGTCATTTTCTCCACCAACCTACACTTATAGACTTGGCCTACCTAATAAACTGTCGCGTAGTCACGAAGGGACTAATGGTACGGACCCCCCACTTTTTCAAAGGATGTTTTTCTTTAAAAATTGGGATAATCTTTTTTTATATACATATCTTTTTTGCTTGCAAAAAACAAAATACCCTTGGAAGTAAGCTAAATTTGATACTTGGGGGAGGGGGGTCCAGGACCTCAGATGCCTCACTTCTTAATGCTGGCTACGTCACTGCTAATAATCTAATAGTAACTCTAGAACACCCTAAGAATGGAATAGATACAATAGTTTAAGAGGCTATAGCATGCTGCTAGAACTAGTAATTGGAAGATGAAAAATCTGTTTCAACTGTTAACGTACAGTTAAGCCAAGAATTACTTTTGTTTAGCTAAAGTGTCAGACTGCTTAGGTTAGTTATTTCAAGTTCCCCACCAACCTACACAAATTGCCATAGGCAGCGGAGCCGGGGGCACAGGGGTGTGCGCCCTCCCCCCTCCCCCTTTCATCCTCTCCACTTCTCAACAGTTTAAAAAGTGCCCTTTGCAGCGAGGAAAAGTGCCCTCTTTCTGAGGGAAAAATGCCCTTTTTCAGAAGGAAAAATGCTCTTTCAAAGAGGACAAGTGCCTTTTTAAAAAAAGAACTTGACCTTTCAAACATTGAAAACCTTTTTCCTATATATCTAATTTCTAATTAAAGAAAGTAACACAAATATTGCCCTGAAAGGACAACACATGTGAAATTTTGCGCACATACACTATTCTGAAATTGAACAAAGTTGGGGCTTAACAGCCCTATACACATTGGACATTATTTGACTTTTTCATACTTAAAAGCCTTCGCCTCTTCGTACCTTTGCTTTCCCAGCTTCTAATTTGTACAAACTCTTTAAAATAGGGCCTTTTTAGAGTATGTGAGCAGCCCCAAATTTCTAGTAGGGCGTTTTTAAAATTGGCCATGCAGGGCAAAACCTATTATTTGCACCCGGGCCATTGTAATGACATAAACTGACGTGCCCTCTCCCCATCTTCTTTGTAAAGTTTAAAAGGTGCCCCTTTCATTCCTTTACAGACAGACTGACAGAGATTTAATTTTTTTTAGAAATAATAAATAATAAAAAAAGTGTTATTTAAAATATTTAAATATATTTAAGTCCCCTTATCACAAGGGCGTAGAAAACAGGGAAGGGGGCTTAATGAGCTTATTTGTACCCTCTGTGAAATATATCAACCTTTTCGGCGCTTGTTCTTCTGATTTATACGATTATAGTTTATGATACCTCGGTTCGATCCCTGGTCCAATTTTAGTTTCCCCAACTATAATCATTTGAATTGACCACACTTAGCCGTAAAATGTAGCATTACATCGTATACACCGACGTAGCGCCTGCGTGTATGTAACATACAGCATGCAGTTAGTACGTGTACATGCAAGTGACAGGTCACTGCACTGCGAACGTGTATGTACTGCCACGTATTGTCAACTTATTTGTCTATTCTTCTATGTAAAAAAAAAACACTTTTCCCACAATCGTGAAAATAAATGGGACAAAAATGAGACCTTTAAATGAGGGGGGTTGAGGTTTTTGGTAAATAAACTTCCAGCCTCCACCCCCAGCCTCCACCCCCGCCCTCCCCCTCCCTCTTAAAAAAAAAAGTTCTTCCTACGCCGTTGCCTTATTATAATTGATCCTTTTTATTGACATATTGAAGAAAGTAACCCAAACATCAAACAAAATACCACAAATTTCGCTCGCGGAGCGCCAAGTTTAATTTTAGAACAAAAATATACAATGGGACACTTGCCAGTGATTAGCTGAAGACTGGGTGTGAAATTGAGCCATCTGGTTTTAATTTATACTAAAAATAGAGACATATCTTATTCACAACAGCAAAAAATGATGGCCTCCACAAGGAACCTTTTGCTTTTCAGATTAATTTAGACATTAAGTATTCTGATTCATGAACCATACAATGGCTAATCATGATCTATAAGTCTAAATCCTACCGATTTCAATACTTATGATCTATACATTTTCCACTTCAGCAATTGTTGTAGATTTCAATAAAATTGTTATATTTTACTGAAATTTGGACCACAATATCTTGATTTTTTTAAGCTGTAAATCAAAAAAGAAGGAAAAATGGGTCACCAGTAATGTTAAAACCTATAAAACTTTAGAAATTTTCCGTGGGGTTTGGGGGATTGGGGAGGGGGGTTGACCATATAAAGCTATATTGCTGTGCTACATGCTTTGAAAATACGATAGTTAGAAAGTGCCCCTCAGATCATGTCCCCCTCAAACATTATCCGCCGCCTCTGCCAATAGCTTACACTTTCCACTAATTTCATGTTAGGATAGATCACTTTTAGGCAGGCATATATGCAACGTTCATAACAGTAGGCTGATTGAGTTGGTATAGGTCTTTAATCTGGCGGGGTGGGGTCACTTAACAAAATATATAATGAAGAAACATTATTTTTGCCATGGTTTTGTGCAATTTCTTGGTAATTCAATAACATTGTCTCATATTCTATTAGTCCAATGTTGTACATACATGGTGTTAAAACATTCTTGAGTTATTAATCATGATTACACTACAACTAGAAAATAAAATAAAAAGATGGTGTAATTAGTCTAAATTATCATTACGGTCAATAAAGGTTTGCAGAATTTTGTCTAAATTTCCAAATCATTCTAACAGAATATATAATCTCTTTATATGTTTTTGGAAGTGATTTTAAGACTAAATTGTGTACTAAAATGTATTTACAATAAAAGATAAGTAATAACTGAATAATGAGTTCTGAAGCCACAATTGACATGGAGAACATGTACATTTTTACCATTTCCTATGGTTTGTTGTCAAAATTTCCTCTTTTTAATGGAGATAAAGAATATTTTCTTTTAGATCGCAAAAAGGTTAAACATTTGTAAATTTTCCATTTATCATAATGAGAGAGTAATCCCACAAATAGAAAACGTACCAAGCCTTAATATTCCCACATAACCAATTTGAATGTTTAATGAGCCCTTGTTGTCTTCTAAAAATGATGATTCTTTAATTTTTAATTTGCATTGTTAGAGTCCTCAGTGGGCATGCCTAGCGTCCCGGGTTTGATCCCCAGTAGATCTCCAGCCATCGCTCCACAACTGGTTAATAAAACGGATGTGGGCATCTTTATATAAATTCTCCAATTTTAAAATCTATTTAGAATAGTGCTTTCATGATTACTCCCTAATACAAATTGCAATGGAAAAGAAAGTAGAAATGTAATAAAAATATGTGATTTTTTGACAAGAGAGGAATAGTGGAAGGAATCACTAATGAACAAGCAAGTCTTTTAGTGTTTTGATTAACATATAGAAACATCTTATGCCTGTATGTAACACTCAACTCTTTCGTGATATAAATTCTTATCTTGGGGATTATAATGACTGGAATAATGTCAATGAAACACTGGAAATTAAATTAATCAATTGTAAAGCATTATTAAGTTTGAGTAGATTGCCAGGCCCTACTTTCCTGAGTTATAGACTGGGCTGTTCAGAATAGAAAGCTCTGTCTTATGAACAAAGAATATCCACTTTTGAGGCTTTAAAATTTTCAATCATTTTGTAGCAGTTGAGCTAATGTTGCTCAGTACAAAAGTGACCTTCATTGAATACAAGTGTCTGATTATGTTTTAAACTGTCTGCATAAACTAGGGATTACCCTCATGTCCTATGCACTTTCCCTATTTTTTATCTATTTTCTTAACCGATCCAAAAAGTCTAGAATGAATGTTATTTCTGACAGCTTGTTATGAACTTTCTTCTTCATTTCACAGAATTTTACACTTTAATTCGTACCCCAAAAATATTCCTTTGGCTACACCTCCATGATTGAAACTGCGATGTTAATGCATTTTTATATGAATCTTCCACAAACTGACAAATAAAAAGCAAAACCCTCGGAGAAAAGAAAAATGACCAAAACTGGCCCACGCGAAGCCATGGATCATAGAGGAGAAACCAGCTGTGCTGAAACACGGCATAGCTTAAAAATGAAAAACTCCCAAGGAAAGGCCCCGTATCATTGGGCCTAGAAAATGAATCAGTATTATCTGGGAGAAAATCGGCACAGATTAAGATTTTGTAAGAAACAAAATAGCAACTCAAAAGGGGAGTTATTCGGAAGGTTTCATGCAAGATAAATGAATCAATACCTTAGGGTTGTGCTAGAAATGAAACGAGATTAAAAATATATTAACAAAATTGAATGAAATAGGTGGGTCGAGAAAGATGAGAAGTGTAAAATGTATTCTTTTGGTACTTGGAGTTTTAGTATTACCTGTTTATATAATGATGCTAATAATTTAATGAAGGATACAGACACAAATTTTAGATATGATAAATATGAGTGTCTTTATTCCTTAATTCTTTTTGCAAACCAGATTTTTTTCATTGGTGACTTACCCGCTACTTTTTAAGTGACGACCAAATGTTACAATGTGAGGATATAGAGGGGTAGTTTTCAGTTTTCTTTTCTCTCAAAGATTGCAAGAAGGTAGCTTAGTGACAGATTGTTGCTTTGGTGACTGACAAATTGGGAAACACAAAACCTACTAACAACAAAGACATTTTGAAGTATTATTTAGAAAATCATTGTTACTAGTGACTTTTGGGCCAAACTATATGTTGTAATTAGTGGTTGTCTAATTGAGTTTCTTATTGGGTAGGGGCTCGTGAAGGTATGTAATGGGGTAGGGGTACGGGAAGGTATGTAAGTATACGGTAAATTATCATGTGGTATGGGCACGGGAAAGTGTGTAAGAACATGGTATATTATTATGACAAGGTTCAGGACTGGTAGTTTAAACCATGGTAAGGTTATATGGTTCATTTTATCTCAAAGATTGTAGAATAAATTTTTTACCCATTTCCCATACAATATGTCTGTCTATGAAAGTTCATGTTGCTAAGGAGTGAAAGTAATGAATATATGCTTATATATGCTTATATATATAATATAAGATAATAATTAAAAGTGTTTTTCATTAAATTAAATCTTGTGGAGTTTGTTTTATTCCACTGCCACACAAAATCTCCCCTTTTCTTTGATATAAGTATACGTTGCTAAGTGACTTAATGCCCCAGCAACTGAAATCCTAATTTTTGCGTAAATCAGTCATAAATGTTAAAATCGTAAGAAGTTTACACCTAATCAATTATTATAATCCTTCAAAACCTCCCTCAAATAATATATTGCTATGCAAACATTCCTTAGCAACCAGAATAGTGAAATTTTCTCCCATTTTGCACGTAATCGTACAACTAACTATTGACATTATTTTATATTGGTATGATAGTGTACTCGATTCCGAGGCCCGGAAGGGGAAGGGGGCACCCAGGTGTGAGGGTATATATATATATATATATATATATATATATATATATATATATATATATATATATATATATATATATATATATATATATATATATATATATATATATATATATATATATATATATATATATATATATATATATATATATATATATATATATATATATATATATATATATATAAATATATATATATATATATATATATATATATATATATATATATATATATATATATATATATATATATATATATATATATATATATATATATATATATATATATATATATATATATATATATGTGTGTGTGTGTGTGTGTGTGTTTGTGTGTGTGGGTGTGTGTACTGCCCTGAGCATGTGCCTTTTCTGCATCATTTTACTATATTAAAAAAATCATTTACCAAAAAAACCTGAAATAAGTGTTTTTGTCATCATATTTGTAGTGCAGATCCCCCCCAAAAGAGGTTTTGTTATGTTAATTTTGCACTGCTGATCCATTTTTACAATAATTTTGTTGAGTACTCATATATTGTAGGTATTAGAATTGACTTCTTTTATACTGCTGGTATCAAAATTGTGTCATTTCATACTGCAGTTACCAAAAAATATGTCATACTGCGGGTAAATTTCCATAGTTTATGGTATATTTACACCATTTTAGCTCAAGCTTTTGCTACTATTTTATATATCTTTGCAGCACTGTTAATTGCAGATTTGAGGGTGTTATTTTTCGAGTAACAGGAGTTTTAATTTGAGATATCTGAATTGGAATTTTGACTTTAAATGTTACTGCAGAAAAATCATTTTTGCAGCAAAATTTAATTTTTATCTTGTTTAATCTGGTCAACCAACAAGTGACAAAAAGTCTGTATGATATTGTGAAATATCTTGGGGTTGGAATTAATCATTCAAATGCCTAATAAATGAAAGACTAAAACAAATCCAACTTAACTCAACCCTAGAATGATAATTAGATTGACTCGAACACGCAATGAAAATTAGATTAATTCGAACCCGTAAGATTAACTCAAACCCACAATCTTACAATGAAAATTGTGTTGTACACAATATTTTTTTTATTATAGGTCAACATTTTTGCTGTGTCTGGTGATTAAATTGTTTCACTTCTAGAAAAAAATGTTCATTTTATTAACTTAAAGATATAGATTGGTCCTTGTAAAGCACATATTTAATGATAAAGGGCAGCATGTCTGCCATTTGGCCGTTTCACGGCACATTCCTTTGATGAAAATCTAATTGCTTGAATGCATCCTTCCTCAGCAACCGCATTCAGCGTGTTGTCTGTGATGGCGAAATCTCAAATCCTAAACAAGTTCTATCTGGTGTACCACACGGTACTGTTTTAGGTCCTTTACTCTTCCTTTTATGTCAACGACATCCCCGATAACATAAACAGCACGGTTAGACTGTTTGCTGATGATTGTCTTGTGTGTAAAATAACTGATAAACCCTCTGACCAACAAATCCTCCAAGATGATCTAAATAAACTTGAACAATGACAAAATAAATGGCAAATGAATTTGACCTCTAAATGCTCTCAATATCTCCCCAAAAAATATTATAAATCACCAATTTATAACTTGTGCAACCAGCCGCTAAAACATGTCAACTCCCACCCGTACCTAGGTGTTAAAATTGATAATAAACTCAGATGGGATAAACATATACAGATAAACACAACATCACCAACAAAGCAAACTTTGTACTTGGCCTATTAAGACGTAACCTCTCAAACTGTCCCATTGATGTACAAACCACTGCATATGAAGATCTAGTAAGGCCAGTACTTGAGTATGCATTAGCAGTCTGGGACCCCCATCACCAGTGCGATGTAGATAAACTTGAATCCATTAAAAGGAGAGTAGCTAGTTTATGTATGGCAGACTACACTTATAAATCTAATGTCACTATAACATGCTTCATAAATTAGATTGGCCCCTGCTAAAAACAAGAAGAAGGAACACCCGTCTACAAATGCCAGATAAAATCAATAACAATCTTGTTGCCATTGATAATGATAACCTAATCCCAAACGCAAGAATTAATACAAGAAATAACCATGATCTGAATTTCCACGTTCCTTATGCTAAAAAGATACTCCTTCTTTCCTCAAACACTAAAAGATTGGAATGCTTTACCACCAGACATTGTACATGTTGTACACAGTTGATTGTACACGCACCAAAACTGTTTCAAAGTTTACCTTGCTAAGCTTCTTAAGTGATTTTTTTCTCATACTTTTGCTACACTCTGTTGGCGTTCAAAGTCCTCTATAAAAGGATTTTTGCCGACTTAACCTATTCAGATTCAGATTCAATTGCTCAAATTTAGCCGTATAGATTTGCCTCTGACCGTGAAATTTAACTTTAGCCGTTAAAGTCTCAATTTGGCCGAATTTGTATTGATATTGGCCGTCAGTTGCAAAGTTTGACCAGTAAGGACAAAAAGGGGACACAATTTGGTCGTTTCCGATGTTTCCTGTGAAAAGAGTAATGTGCCTTTCCCACTCAATCAACATTGGATGGCTACTGCATTATTCATTGGTCAGTTGGTCGGCGTTGCAGCCTTGCTGCTGTACTGCGGCCTTTTACAATTAAATTAACCAATGGCATTCATATAGGACATTGTGGAAAAAGCTTAGAAATAAAAAACTAGTTTTCGTTCTGTTATATTTTTCAAACACGTTCGTTACTATCTTACAGATAATTAACATAACAAATATGTCGGCATACAAGCTGTATATGAAAAATAAGAGATAACCCTTCTTTGTGGGATGGTAATTGCAATTACGTTAGAAAATTTATGCAGGATACATCAGTATAGGGCCTATTGCTCAGTAAACTGGTAAAGATCAGTAGATCATGTTATCAGTTATTTTTCTTATTAGAAAAGCTTATACTTGTGGCTTGCCATCCACAAAAAAAAGATCCTAGGAGTTTAATAATACACAGAATAGACTTCCACTCTCAACATGAAAAAACGTATTTTGTTGTTTTAGCCCATACTAAGACTGCCTTTAATTCAGCATTACTGCATTATGCATTCCCCATTATTAGGGATTAAGTCCGGTCTCTTCTCCCATTTGGGAGACAAATCATTATCTCTCAAATGAGCGAATCTCTTTGTTGATTATATTTTCTCGCGCATCCCAGTGGCTCATTACATCGCGGTACCGGTGTGATAGTAAATTTTGCCCCCGTAAATTTGGGCCCCCAGCTCTTATTTCCTACGGAATGTCTAGTGAATTTGGTCCCCTCCGGATTGATTTTACCAGGTAATTTACCGGTGTGTCTGTACGGTTCCCTTTAATTAATTTTGTGTACTGAAACGTGCTTTACGCAAAACGGCATTGAGATTTACTGTGAAGGGAGAAGAAGGGTTTTTTTCTTGTAAAAAAGGGACAAGTTGTTGTCTCCAAATTTCATGGGAAAGAAGGGCCGGGCCCAAATGTCCTAGCGGACTGTTTTTACTATGAGGGGGACCAAATTGACTGAATGGCTACGGCTTAATTGTCTGGGGGGCCAAATTTCATAAGAAATAAGGGCCGGGGGGGGGGGAATTTACTGGAGGGGATTTACCCTTACACCGATACGTACACGCAAGGACGTGCGGTACACGTACGGTTAGCGATATAGCTGTCTCTTATGCATTGTGTTGGAATAGATCATCGTGGATTTTGTTTATATTATTAGTGGGTTTTTTTTGTGCGAAGATATCTAGCCACTGCGGGCCGTGAATACACCGCGGGCAGGGCTGACTTCTAAAAAAAAAACAAGGGGAGCTCACAAAGAGAGGGCCAAAGCACTGATAAAATTTGCTTTATCTTCACAAACAATGATAACCCGGGTGATAACCTTCTCACCATTCCCTTACTTAAGATACGTTGTTAAAGTCTTCGTTTTGAAGAAGATACAAGTTCTAAATGAACTTGCTACTTTCGGATTCCCTAACTTCTCCACCCTCACAGAACCATAAAACCTTTTGATCTCTTTTTTTATATATATTCTTTTAACTTACCTGATAAGTTCGTATGTCAAAGATATGTTTTCCTCGTTAATGAATATTTTTAATTCAAAGACAAATTTAAAGTCAAGAGGATTTCCTTTGACCTCGAGCGTCATGTAAATCCAAGATGGCTGCCAAAATGACCCTAAAGAGCGGCCATTTCAGTGATTTACTAAAACATACAGCTTTCTGATTTTTTCATAAATTTAGGCCAGTTATCCGTGCAGAACTGTATTTATTAACTTAAGAATATATAAAACTACATACTAGTAATATTTAAGTACATGAAGTAACATAGTTTAATTGCTATAGGTCTATAAGGCTTGTTTCCTACCAGATGACCACAACCACCTCCATCTTGCTGGTGTTTTGATATCACTTAAAGGATAAGTTTAGATGAAAAGCATGAGAAAGAGCAAGATATACACAGGACAAGATGATCATGATGCTGGGACGAAATAAGATAACGTAGATCCCTCATGCAAAACCTGTATCACGGGACCACGTCCACGAGGCTCGTTAAGTACTCCATGAACACCAGTCACACTTTTGCGTGTGACACTGTGTTCCCCAAGATCAGTTCTGTTCTGGCCTGATCGGCTAATTGCCATACCCTGGCTGGGTAGACACGACCCCGCTCCCAGATAAGTGGGGGTCTGAGTAGGTACTAAGTTTAACTTCTTTCGGTTGACCACCCAGCATAAACGGTAACTGAGATTAAGGACGTGGGCGGTATGTGCGGCTGCCGTACCCTGATCGTCCACCATTATCAACCAGTCGTCTAGGTAAACAAAGATCCTGCCACCATTTTTTGTTTGGTACGCAATAAACAACATTTTGGTCCTCAAAGAGGAACGCCAGAAAGCACCTGTGATACCATTGGATTTGGAGGTGAAGATATGTATGTAAGAGGTCTATGGACGTTGCCCAAAGACCCTGCGTAGCTGCGGGAGGATTGCATGTATATATGACAAGTCTCCGTCTAGGGGACTGTGTGGAGGAAATAATACCACACGGTAACCCTTTCGGATTGTCTGGAGTACCCAAGAGTCTAATGTGAATTCTTCCCATACCCCTGCAAACTCCCCCAGGCGCCCAACAGATACTCCATTTAGGGGGTGTTGAACATGCTTCTCTTCCTTCCCCAGCTGCGAGAACCGCTAAAGCCATGAGGTGAAAGGTTCGTGTTCCTAGCCGAAACACAGTAATCTTACCTGACGACTGTGAATAATTTGAGGAAGTTGCATGTGCCGGGAGGACAGGAGGTGATCGGAGGGGAACTCCGCTGCCCTTGCCTTCGCTGGGGCAGTCACATGTAACGAAGTGACAGACATATTACAAAGCCCGTAGGTGTTCTACATCAGTTGTCTGCCCACGCTGAGGAGGGAACCACATCTTAAAATCCTGCGTCCAATCTAAACACAAGGCCATTTGGGTTCACTGCAAATCAAATCACCTTGCCTTCAGATGCCCTCTCATCACTTCCAAGTATCCTAGTCTCACGTTAACGATACTCCCATGACAACACCGCTTCACCTGCCTCACATAAAAAGACAATACCTCTCTCTCTTTCCCTCTCAAACTCAAACTCAACCTTGAAGTTCAAGCTCTAGTCCAAGCGCAAGTCACGCAAATCCATGCTCCAATGTCGACCAGAAGCAAAGAGAAACAAGCTAGTGTCTACCAAGCCAACTCAAACCACCGAAGCTATCATAACTTCAACTGATATTGCAGTCAATACTGGACCGGTCTGCCGATCATTCCATCACAGTCAGCCAACACCAGCGATGGCAGAACGAAAATTAAAAAATGAGGGGAGAGAGGCTTAAATGAACAATGTTTTTATGCTGAGGCCGAAGGCTTTAGCCTAAAGAGCATCCAGAGACCCGCTAAAGGGCCCCCTGTGTGGTCCAGTAGGCAACAATCTGTGATTTTTTAAATCTGTCTTGATTTGTTGATAAACATTAAACAGTTAAATTGTAAACATTTTAGAATAAGATTTTTTTTTTTCGTGTGTGGGGGGAGGGTGCTAAACATTACTTATGCCCGCCCCCTCCCCACACACACACTTCTTTAATCGAGGGGACTGAGCCTCACGTTGCCCGGTTCCGTCGCTAGTGACCGACAATGCGTTCAACGCCGACACCCAAAGGATACGGGATGCATGATAGTCTATCTTGACCAGCTAGCCAAACACCTAACCTATGAAGTTCCATTGCATATACCAACCTGACCAAGAAACCATCATAATCAAAGACCACATCATGCATCATCACAACAAGTATTCAAGACACAGTCGCGTGTAACAACGAATGTCATCGCATCTGGAATGACTTTTACGCCACCTGGAACACCTTCGCCACTCAAACCATTAAAGTTTATCAAAAACTCGTTACTGTCGTTACCTCCGTCGCCATCGACCACCATCTTCCATCTGACCACCGGCAGCCAAGAGCCACCAGTCCAAAGGTATACTACTATCTCACTTCCCCCAAGCCAGCACTTGACCAACCGCTCATTAACACGGCTTACCGACTTGTCACCAAACAAAGACTTTTTTCAATCTTTAGCCCTCACGCCTGCACCTTAAGGACCCTACTGTGGTTGTTCACCGTCTGTTTGATTGAAAGAATGATTTTATTGTCGTCCGCTATCCACCAGCCGCTGTACCCTTGGCCCATGTTCCGTCCATCAGTATAAGCGACGGTCACGGGGCCTCTTGGGGTCACGTGTCGACGCAGGTAAGGACCCATTCTTCCCGTAAACTATACTTCTTTGTTGCTGTTGTTGTGGCGGAAAGTGGGTGACTGGGTATGTGAGCAGGGGCGGACTGAGACCCCAATTTTGGCACTGTGCACGAGTAATAAGTGCGTACGTATCAGCTGAGTGGATGTACCGATGTGGCCTCAAACACTTTCAGAGACCTTGGTATGGTGATTAATTGTGCCGCCACTGGGCAGTTGTGTTGATTTATGGTCTGACCGTATCCTTTTTGATTGTTATTTATCTCAATCCAGTTAAACTTGGACTTGTGAACATCATGGCATACCAATACTCATGCAACATGTTTGCTTTGCAAAGCTAGCCTTTTTTAGCCTACAAGATACCATGTTGAACCAGCTGGAGCATAAAAAGTCGTCTTGTCATTGCCCCACAGTCACAGTGAGAAAAACATGAACCTTACTTGGCATTTAAACAAAGTTCAAGCAGGGAAAGTGGCACATTCATGATTTCGGAAAGTGTCAATGTTCCTAATATTACTCTGGTAACAAAAAATAAATAAAATACGTCATTGTTTATCTAAATAACCAGATAACTCAGCTTCTTGAAAAGTAATATAATTCCATAAACATGCACTAGGTGAAGAGAATGATATTGGGTATTGGGTATCATCAATCACTTTCATGCGGTTCTTTCAGAAACGGTATTATCATAATTAGTATTACCTCGCATTTTAACTTGAACGCAATCATACATATATGTATCATTACACACACCTATAGCTTGAAAACTAAAACCAGCTGCAAATTTTGAAAGCTACTAATCTGGACCTTCCAGAATGCATTTTCTTAATTACATGACCACTCTTAATGTATGGTGTGAAGTGCGTTTGGTAGTATTTTTGATACCGACCATACACCCCTCTGGATCATGAACTAATATACCAAGCGCCAACTGGCCAAAGGCAGTAGAATATGTTTGAAACTGTGGGAACAAAATTTTAGGGGCACCTTCCACTTATTTTGAAATACGGCAGTGCGATAGCTATGCACGCCATACGGTAGTATGGCATAGCTGAATGGGCAATTTCCCTCCCCACCCAACCAAAATGTAATCGGTCCGAAAATTGCTGGTGGTCTCTTTCTTTTCTTTTAACTTCAACTTTGCAGCCACGATAGTTGGAAATCGGAATTTCTAGGACAAAAATTCTGAAAAATCGAGAAATATCATCAAACTTCACCAAAATTGATTTATCGAATGACTTTACCCCTACAGCTACGCAAATACGGCACGCCGGATCTGGTATGAAATACCTGAAATCCCCACTTGGGCCCACCCAATAGCTATAGTGGCCACCCTCAGATCAGTAGGACCATAAAAACGAAGTCCTCATAAACGTTTATCAGTTTATAGGAATTTTCTAACTTAACAGCAATTAAATTCGGTAGATATTAGATGAACAGAGCCAACATGTCGCTTCAGCGTTTGAACAAGGGGGCTCCAAATCAAAGTAAATCAATGTTGAAATTCGAGGTGGTTCGCACACCCTGATGAAATGCCCTTTTTTGTGTCATTGCAAATTATAAATAAAATTTCAAAACTGTATCAGCTATCGATCAGTCTATAATCGATATTTTATTGTTGGTTGGACAGTTGGAACGTGATTTGACCGATGTCCCAGTGATCTGGTGACCTTCATGAATGCATTAATTGATTTGATGTCCCAGTGTAAAAAAGGAATCTCAGCCTGAGTTGTAATCCTTATTTTCCTCATGGAGGAGAACTTCTTTGGATGATCAAAGTTAAAGGCCTGACAGGATTAAAACACATAAAACGTTAAAATAAGGTAAATATAGGCCTAGGGCTTATCTAGAACATTCAAAATTTGTCTTTGTGTCGACATAATCATGCACACTTTGGAATAAGATAAGGTGTGAACAGGTGAAGGGAATCTGAATCTTTAAAATCATTTCGTCAGACTTGTATTATCATTATTATTATTATTATTATTATTATTATTATTATTATTATTATTATTATTATTATTATTATTATTATTATTATTATTATTATTATTATTATTATTATTATTATTATTATTATTATTATTATTATTATTATTATTATTATTATTATTATTATTATTATTATTATTATTATTATTATTATTATTATTATTATTATTATTATTATTATTATTATTATTATTATTATTATTATTATTATTATTATTATTATTATTATTATTATTATTATTATTATTATTATTATTATTATTATTATTATTATTATTATTATTATTATTATTATTATTATTATTATTATTATTATTATTATTATTATTATTATTATTATTATTATTATTATTATTATTATTATTATTATTATTATTATTATTATTATTATTATTATTATTATTATTATCATCATCATCATCATCATTATTATTATTATTATTATTATTATTATTATTATTATTATTATTATTATTATTATTATTATTATTATTATTATTATTATTATGTATATATATATATATATATATATATATATATATATATATATATATATAAATATATATAAATATATATATATAAATAAATATATATATATATATATATATATATATATATATATATATATATATATATATATATATATATATATATATATATATATATATATATATATATATATCAATCTCGAGTAAAGCAATTGATAATATTACATGAATATCAACAAAGAAAGAGTATGTTGAATCTAATCGCAATTTGGTTTAAAGTAAGCATAGCAATTAGTATATACATAAAGTAACTTTACAGGCACCCAAGTGAAGTATTCAACTACGCTTACGTATACACGTTGGCTACCTCACAATACACAAAAGAGAAAGAATTACATTTAAACGTAGGTTATAATGCCTATGTACTCGGTTGAATTGTACTGAAAAGTAATGTACACCGTTAAGCCTACTAAAAAAGACGGACATACAGCAATAAGCACTATTTAAGCTGTGCAGTCTCATAAAAACATGCTAAGGGAAACTAAGACGGAAAAAAAATAAAAAAGCAACAGTGTGGTGATGAAGAAAAGCCAACATGTGGTAAGTGGCTTTTTAGGTTAGTGCCTAAAGAGCACCAAGGACAGAAAAGGGGGAACCCACCCTACAACCCAAGACCTTATGGGTCAAGGAATGCAGAGGTCAATGTGTTAACTACAGCACCTAGGAAAAAAAAGAATAGACAACAACCCCCCCCCCCCCTCCCTTCCGCCACTCCTTCTCCATAAAACTACAAAGAAAAGGCTCTAAGGGTAAGGGAATGCAAATGTCTCGTAAAATAACTTGAATGGGTTGCTCGGATTATTCATTGTAATTAACCTTTTAACCAATAGAACTTGAGGAAATTGAACTTACGTGAAAAAACAGTGGCATCGGGTTTAATTTTATTTATCTTACAACAAAAGATAAAATATTTAGCATGCAGTAAAAAAAGTTGAGCGGGTTGTACACCTTAGTGGTGTATCCGAGAAAAAAAACATATGAGCGGCAAATATCAAAGTTAATCTTAAGGCATAGATTACAAGCATTGATGCAAACATTTCGAACATAGGCGCACCTCCAGAATAAATGGTCAACTGTTTCACTCTCAACTACACAAAATGTACAAACTGGGGAGTTTCTCAAATTAATCTTAAGCGTTAACACCAATGATTCTGTGTAAGAAACGAAATAAAATTGAAAATACTGGAGTTTTGTCTCTCTCACGGCACAAAATGGAAGTTTAAAAACAATTTTCCAATCCGCAGGTACATTCACAATTTCCTGCTCCCACTTATTTACAAATTTAGGCATTACAAATGAATACTGCAAAAGGTAACTATAAACATGATGTGTTGGCTTGCAGGGAGAAAAAAAGGTTATTAAACAATTTATGTTTTCATTAACGGGTTGAAAGGGAAATCAGTTATCTATCCAAGATTTTGGGATTGCATCTATAATGCCAAAATAATAAGCAAAGGGAAAATTTCTTAAATTGAATTTAGTAACAAAAGAATCATAACCAAAGGGGTTGCCGTTATCATAAAAAAAAAATCCTTAGAAGGTAGACATTATCATCTAAAAGACTATTCACAAAAATCACCTGGGAATCAATCTTGAAGAAAGACTTTTTAGAACATATTGGTTGACATAATTGTTTACAGGTTCATGCATCTGACGAAGCCTGACAAACATGTGAAATAGAAATATTTGAAATTCGTAAATCTTTCGTGGAAATTTACATTTGAAAAGAAAACTAGAACCATACTTCTTTAAGAAATAGTCCAAGAATGATTTCCATGGCCTATCAACATTGTCAAGATACATCAGGACCCATTTACATTTCAAACTCTTTGCAAAGATGAACATATTGATCATTTTAAGACCGCCATCACACTTATCATTATATAGTAGTTCTCTTGACTTTATCAGGCTTATTACTCCAGATGAACTTAAAGAAAAGTGAGTTTAACTTATCACAAAACTTGTCTGGAGGACTAGGTAGAACAGCTAACGGGTAAACAGTTTGGGAAATTGCAAATGATGTTAAGATTTGGATTTCATCTTTAGGTGTAAGATCACGGGTTGCCCAAATTTAAAAGAGATGTTTAATTTGTGACAGCTTAGGGACATAATTTAATCGAAAAAATCCTTGTGGTGATGGGAAAAGGAGATACCCAGGTAAGTACAAATGCCGTTGCAAATACAATAGATGTAATTATTGAAATAGTTTGGACAGTCGGTAGCATAGGATCCAGTAAAAAAAAAATGAAGATATCTCAAACTTTACCTTAAGACCAGAAATATTTAGGAATTTGCAAAGAACATTATGAACTTCGCGAAGGGAAGTGTCTGAACCATCAGAAATTATAACCGTATCATCTGCATACTAGGATATCTTAAAATGAGAACTACCAAGATGAATACCGTTAATATTGTCATTACAATTGATTAATACATTTAAAATCAGTATATTATAAATAAATACGGGCTAAGAGGACAACCCTGGCGGACGCCTCTTGACACTTTAAAACAAATAGAAACATAACTATTGTTTGTTACACACGTGGTTGCATTTTTTATAAAAGGTTGTTCTCCATTGAATTAACGAGGGACCGAAGTTAAGGTAAGAAAGAGTATTGAATATAAAATTCCATTCAAGACAATTGAATGCTTTCTCATAATCTAAAAATAATAGAGCACGAGGTGTAGAACTGTCTGTGCAAACAGAAATAATGTCGTATACAATTCTAATATTTTCACCAACATATCTCCCATAATAAAGCCTCTTCGGTCATAACTGATTATTTAAGATATTACATTTTTAATCCTGGTAGCGATGGTTTTAGCTGCAATTTTATAAACAACATTTAATAGCGCTATAGGGCGCCAGCTTTTACAAATCTGGGGTCTTTGTTATTCTTAGGAATTAAGCTTATACATGCTCTGCCCTGGTCATCTGAAACAAAACCATTTTGAAAAGAAAAGTTAATTGAGTTACTACTAATTCACCCACCTCATTCCAAAAAAAATATCTGTAAAATTTAGCGGGGATACCATCGAACCAGGTGGTTTATTAAGGGACATGGAAAGTAAGGACGTGGTGCACTCCTCTAATTGAGGTACCCTTCACAACTAAATCATTCACTCCCCGAGAGCTTAACATGATTAATATTGAAACTATTGTAAAAACGATCAGAAGAAATATTACTGTCCCGAGTTTAAAGCTTCTCATACAATAATTTTGCTTCAAATAGAATATCTTCAGAATCTGATAATGAAACATTGTTATCGGTAAATATTTTCGTTATGGTATTTGCAACTTTGTTTCTCTTTTCCAAGCCTAAAAAGTAATTTGCTTTCTTCTACTTTAATATTAATAGTAACAATGATAATGATAATAATGATGATGATGATGATGATGATGATGATGACGATGACGATGATGATGACAATGATGATGAAAAGCTGTGACCAGGGAGTTGCAATAGATTCCAACTCCCTGCTGTGACACGCTCCTTGACTGCCTGGGCGGGGATAAAAAATTGCCGAAAACTCATGTTTAACAAGGGCGAAATAGATGTGAAATTGGAGCAGAAATAGGCCCGGTGATGGCTTTTTTCACGATATGGGGGCCCGGATTTTCATTTTTTTCTCTCACCCGGCCTGCGATCCTCTCGGCGGCCTTGGTTATGCATTATGTGTGGGTCTTTTCCAGCGGGGATGTTTGAGGGTGAAGCGTCGCTTCCCTAGTAATGACATTTCATTTTAATAAAATGTTAAGTGGTAAAACTAAAGCCTTTTGTTTCCAAACACTCCATAATATTTTATTTTCTGAGTCTTTTACTTTATGTCACCTACCAGCGGTGTCGGAACCACGGGGGCAACAGGCGAGACTTCCCCTTGCCTTAGAGTAAGGGACGAAGCGGGCAGGAGGTGCCCTTTTGTAAGTGAAGGCTGACGGGGGCAGGAGGGGCCCTTTCAAAAGTTGAGGACGATCCTAGTATATACAAAACGTAAGATACTTTGAGTATTTATTTGACACAATTAAAGCATAATAATTTATCAGGGAGCCTGACACTGATGGCCGTGCATGTTGGGATGGGGCACGTCCCTCATCAATTTCAAAAGCCTAGGCCTTTAAAGCTATTCGCCTAATGAGCAATTGCCAACATTGGTCCTGGTTCCCTACTTTCAAACCCATATGGGGTGGGTGGGGGAAAAGCACGCTAGGATACACAAAATCACCACACAAAAAGGATACATATGGACAAAAAGGATACATATGGACAAAAAGGATACATATGGACAAAAAGTGGGGATGGGCCAAGTTCTCCCCTCTCCCAAATCCCGCCAAGATGCTCAAACCATATGTGTAGGAACCGGGGGCCAAGGGCGCTAGACCCCACTTTGTCAAAAACTGATAAAAGGGCCCTTTAAAAAGAAAAGAAAAGTGTCCCTCAAGACAGTCAAAAAAGTGTCCTCACTTAATTCCCCCCGCCCCCCTCTCCTGCACCGAGTTTCTTCCGACACCCCTAAGTACAACCTTGCCAGGCTGCCACTCCCATCCCCATAAACACGTTTATGATACAAAATATTCGCACGTACTATGTTTTCCCCATATCATGCTGCTGTCATATTAAAAGTTGAAGGCGCGCTTTTAAAAAATTCACTAAATCATGTACAGTAATAATACGTTCGCGTAATACGGAAGTGCTTCCCTGGGTTGAAGGGTGTGAAATTGAAGAAGCTTGAGTTTGCGAAACAGTTTTCTCTTTGGAATACTCGGAATATTACAACGTCAAAATGAATCCGAAGTGTAAAAAATGTTCAAAAACTGTTTATCCCATGGAAAAGTTGAATTGTTTAGATTCGGTGAGTGGTTAAAAGGATTTCGAAATATCAATGGCCATCGCGGCCTATCCTTCGCTAGGCTGTAGTGTAGGCTGTAACGTTAGTGTATGCACACTGTGTTGATTGCTGCGCCATAACGATGTGTTTTGCCCCTTTTGCCGCTTCCCAAATACTGAAATAGTATTAATCGCCATAATGATTTGTCAGCTTGTGTAGTAACTTAATCCTTCAGCCAGCTAGTAATGTATTTTCGTGGTCGGAGTCGACGTAAGCGTGTACGACTTCACTACGAGCTCAGTAGGGTTTTGCCAAGTTGGAGGGGAAACTCATTCCTACTCTAGTAGTAATCAGAATCTGAAACGTTTAAGCCGGCAAAAATCCTTCAAGAGAACATGAACGCCAACCGAGCGTAAAAAGTATGAGTAAAAAAAAGCTAGTTAGCAATACAAGTGTTAGTAAGTTTAGCTTTGAAACAGTTGAGACTTGGCGCATGTACAATGTCTGACGGTAAAGCATTCCAATCCTTTAGTGTGTGAGGGAAGAAAGAGTGTTTATATACAGTAGTAGGCTACTCGGGCTACAGTAGTATGGGATATTTTTTATGAATAATTGTGTTGCCTTAGCCAGTCAGAGAAAATTATTGGTACTCATATATATGTTTGAAACTATTATCTAATACACATATTTAAAGTAAAATAAATTCTGTCAAGTCTTTGTTGAAAAATGACAGAAAATAAGTTTTTCTCCCATTCGCAGTCTACGAATTGTTTCCACAAACCGGAACTTCCCCAAAATTTTTATAGTCTGCACAGCTGCAAACCGTCCAATTCAGTGGTTTGCAGCTGCGCAGTTTGAAAAATTGTGTGACCTTTTGCAAAGTTTTGGGTGAGTTCCAGATGTCAAGACAATTTGCAGATGCTGAATTGACTACAATGATAACTGACTGTTTGTTTTCCCCTTTGACTGAAGTTTGAGATCGTCAAAAAAGCAATTTTGCGTCGCCGTGCACCACAACATTCCCAAATGTCCGACATCGAGAATAGTAGAGAAATTGGAAACTTTGTAGGGCTAGGCCTACGTTTTTGAGGGGATGAAGCCCCCTACCCCCTGAAAAAAAGAAATTAAGGGCCGATTTTAGATTAGAGAGGACAGGCGTAGGACACCACCCCCTCCCCCCCCCCCTGCCCTCTCCCTCCCCGGTTGCATGCATGTTTTATTTTGATGACAAATTGTGAAATTATTACATTAAAATTGAAGGAAAATGCATCAATTTGTTGGAAATTTTGATAGATTTTGGCAACAGTTCTTGAAAATTTCTTGAAATGACAGTCTTTCTTAGGAAGTAAAGAATTCTCCTCGAAATTAAAGCAAATTTTAAAGAAAGATTTCCTGGAAATTAAAGATTTCATGAAAAATCAAGGTTTTGACGAGGATTTCCTTATAATTTCCTTAAGATTTCCTTTGACGAAGAAATCAAGACAATTGACGAAGATTTCCTTTAAATTCATGAAAATTTCACAGAAGTTAAAGAAAATTTTCTGAAAATAAAGAAAATTTCCTGAAAATTCAAGGAGAATTCTCCTAAATTTCTCAATTAGTGCAGGCGAAAAAGTAAAGAGTAGGCCATGTCCAAATACTTCGTGAGTGGAAATACTGGTTTCAACGAATTAACTCACCAAGCTGTATAAGAGGCTAACAAGTGACTTTTTGTATTTTTCCAAGCCTGACCGTTCACAAAAGTGTTGGTCGTGGGTTTAATGAAGAAAAGTGAAAAGTTTTGTTTTGTGCAAGAACCTTCCCTACGGGCTTATTTTGCGAACAGCGTTTTGGATGGATGTATCTAAGAGTGTCGGTGAAGTCAATGTGGGTATAGCTTTAAATCGAACATTGCGCGCATTTGCTGACAAGCATTTTCAAAATAGCAGTTGCCAGCGCATTTAGGTGATACACGCACTAATTGTGTTCGCGTTTCCAAAATTTAAAGATGACAATGAAATAAAACTCATAGCTTGTAAGTACTTTTGTCAGTTTTGAGAAGGGTTTTCATTTCATGATTATGTTATTTGTTGTCTGAGTGTTTTCAATATTACGAGTGTATTGTGCATTGTCTCACTCAGTATGGCAAGTATTGCTTTGCAAGTAGTGCCTACTGAGTGAGTTGTTAATCTCAATATTCGATTACTGTCATCTCTTCTACTTCCATGCTGTCATGAACAATTTGGAGTCTATGCCAGAATCTGTCCACCATATGGAAATTGTTTAATAAGCATTATATTGTTAAGATGACTCTGTGACTCTAAAATTAAGACAAAAAATTTAATTTATGTATGTTAGATTATTGCTTGAATTCAGTGGCGCCGCCAGAACAAAAATTATTGGGGGGGAGGAGTCATAAATAAAATTGTATGTATAAGTGTGTACCGTCTTTGGTGGTATTGCGCACGTGAAACATGATTAAGGGCTCCTGGTTGGGGTCGGGGCGGAAGCCCTACGTTTTTTCATGGTTGAGGTGGCAGGAAATTGCTTAAAAATCATGTCAAATATACACCCAAACCATTTTGAATTAGGAATGAGGTGGTGGGGGCACATGGCTCTTATGCACCCCCACTGCCGGCACCACTGTTTCAATTTGGACCCTTTGGCATAAAATATTAAAAATCAATGGTGATTACCTATACAATTGTAAAAATGTTGTGTTGATTTAATGTTTTGCATGCTTAATTAGCATAATTAGATGAACGAATTTAGGTACCAGTGAACAAAAACTGACAAAAAGGGACGGATTCTGAAGATAAAAACGTAAGGAAAACTTACAGGTATTACTCTTAAAGTATGAATGTATTTGAAACCAATTTTTTTGTAAACAGTGCATCGATTGTTCATTCAAAACAAAACAAAATATTATCTTTTACTTCCTTTTTGTAAACTAATGGCAAAAAATTCTTAAGTGGACGAAAAGCACACAGCTTATCCAAGGCCTGTTTCAAAATTGTATTGCTTTGAATATTATTGTGGGCTAGGGATCATGCACGCATGACCCTGATATTACAAGAACTTCACCCACCTATTTAAATGTTTTTGGTTCTATGTTGTAGTTCAAGGGTTCTTAATTAATTTTTTTCCAAGGGCTATCATTTTACAACAGCCTCAGGCGGTGGGCCAATCGCATAACAAAACCAGCGTCACGTGACAAACAAAACACATCAAAACAATTCCTAAATACAAACAAGCTGAGAGCGTGCACGATACGAAGGATATATGCCAGATGTCGACGGTTCTCTTATCAGCCTTCCTTTGACTTTGAGTCTGCCCATTTTATAGCCGAACTAAAGATAACATTGTGCTTGGGAAGCCGCGATGTTATAGTGTACAGATCTGCCTACGAAAACCCCAAAATAAACAAGTATTTTGTGATTTTTACTGATCTCTTGTTCACGGGCCAGAGTGGATTGTCTGGTGGGCCAGATTCGGTCTGCCGTCTGCCTATTAGGAATCACCATTGTAGATTGTGGTCCAATCTTCAAAGTTTTGATCCAAAATTGAAATTTTTGATAAAAGCTTGAAGATTTTTTTTCATTCAAAAGTGAAGTTTTTGGGTCAACAGTGAAGAATTTAGGACCAAAATTAAAGATGTTTGGTCCAAAATGTAGGATTTTTGGTGCAAACTGTAAAAGTTTTGGTCCAAAATTAATGAAAACTCAGTCGATACGATTACAAAAAATGCCATCTTCTGTATTCTACACATGGTTCATTTGCGATTTCAGTTATTTACATTTAAGACAATGTTTTTTTTTTTTTGTATAAACAATACCCCTCCCCCCTCCTCTAGACACGCCACTGGGTTCATTAATCAATGTACGTGGGCCTCAATAGGCCTATAGACTTGGTGTGCTCATGGGTTGGAAAATGGCATCATGAATTGCTTTTGTGTTTGCCATAAACTTCTCAGGTAGGCGTAAGCTTTGGGTGGCAACAATTTTAATACAGAAATTACACACCGAATCGAGCTTCCTGGATTTGCACATGAATTCAAAAATAGTTCAAAAGTAAAAGTCAACAGACTTTATTATATATCTTTGAAAATTTGAGTTTTAAGTGCAACTTTACCGAAAAGCATAATCAACTCAATCGAATGTAGTACACTTCCGTATTTATTTTGACAGTATTTTCCTTGAATATAATGTTCCCAATTTTGGAACTTTGATCAAAATTTAAGGTCAAAATAATCAGGCAGGTTTTTCTTGTTTTTTGTGTTCATATTTGTACATGTAGGACATTCTTGAATAGCAAGAACAATAATATTGAATGGCTATTTAAATTGATTCCAAAGAATGAAACATACAGACCTCCGTGGTTTAGTGGTTAGTGCTTTGTCCTCTCACCCCCACGTCTCAGTTTTGAATCCCGGTGGGTCTGCAGCCAGTGAGTTTACAACTGGTTATCAAAGGCCGTTGCCATCTTGATATAATGCCCAGCAGTGGATGCTTTTGAGATGTTAAACCTTGCTACGCTATACTACAACCTTGTCAAAGGTAACCAACAGTAGTTATAACCTTGTACTTGGGTACTGTACATGTAGCACATATTATTAATGAGATATGCAGTGATTAAGGAGTCTTGTGCATTTGCAAAATGTACATACTGAATTTGATTCCTGTCACGAGCGCTGTGTGTCCTTGAGCAAGACATTTCACTTATTTGCTCTAGTTCACTTGGCTGTAAATGAGAACCAGTACTGCTGAGAAGTTAACCTGCGATGGACTGGCTTCCTGTCCAGGGGGAGCCATGTACTCTCATTTGCATACGCCACAGAAACTGGGAATATGCACCGGCCTGATGCTGTTAGCATTTAGGCCCTGTTTGGTCCAGGTCTGTGTCATAGGAGTTATAACTGGCTGTGCAACTCTCACAATTGTGCAAATTAATGTGTGTGAAATACTAGAATGTTCATGATAGATAAATGTTTGAAAGTACTGTAAATTGGTAGAGATTTAGATCAACTTTAAAAATGTACTATGAAAGTCAATTGTTATATAGAATTCAATAAAGTAAGTTAAATATGCATTTCTTAGAAATATAATTTTTACACAAAAAATTAACAAAAATATTTTCAGTTATAAATAGTAATTTAAACAAAATTGATAAAATCTTTAAAAATCTTAAAATTTGCAGTTATTTTGATAACAGAATAAAGTATTATACAACAAGAAAAACATGCCAAAATTTTGCCATTATACCAGACCCCCAGCTTTGCTGTTTTACAGGGCGGCCCACCCTGCTCCTCCGTGGACCCGCCCTGCCCCTTGAGGGTCTGCCCTGCCCCCTGGGGTCCGCCCTGCCCCTCATGAGAAAAATATATATATATATATCTTTTATATATATATATTTTTTTTAAACCTAATAATCTTAATTAACCTCTTAAATGAAATACCTTACATGGATACAGAACACAGAATGATAGCATAGTAAGCAATTGTTCTGTTTGGCTCATGAATGGTCCTTATCAATTAGAATAGTTTAGTAAAGTACTTTAATAGTTGGGATTAAACTGCTCAACACATTTCATTAGTCATTAAAGATCTTATTTTGAAGGTTACTGATACCATAGTACTGAAGATTCTTTTTGTCACAACAGAGAGATTGTCATTCATGAAGTAAGTGTTAGGAATTGCATTTGCTTTTAGTTTGTTTAATGAAAGATTACATTAAAGCTGTGCACATCGTTTAATAACTAGAACCCACCTGTCAACTCTCATAAATTTGAAGTTGGAACTTCTTGATCTGTAAACTTACACTTCACAGCATGAGATTGGCATATGTGTAAACTACCACTTCACAACATGAGGTTGACATGTGTAAACTACCACTTTACAACATGAGGTTGGCATATGTGTAAACTACCACTTCCCAACATGAGGTTGACATGTGTAAACTACCACTTCACAACATGAGGTTGGCATATGTGTAAACTACCACTTCACAACATGAGGTTGACATGTGTAAACTACCACTTCACAACATGAGGTTGGCATATGTGTAAACTACCACTTCACAACATGAGGTTGACATGTGTAAACTACCACTTCACAACATGAGGTTGGCATATGTGTAAACTACCACTTCACAACATGAGGTTGACATGTGTAAACTACCACTTCGCAACATGAGGTTGGCATATGTGTAAACTACCACTTCACAACTTGAGGTTGTCATATGTGTAAACTACCAACACAACATGAGGTTGGCATATATTTAAGAATCCTAGAATAGCAGTAAATTGCTCCAAAACGTTTAATAGAGTTTACCATGCGTTTCTTAGATTATCATTTTTGGTTCCAATGCTAATAGCATAAGGAACCTATGCAGTCATGGTGGTGTGTGTATGTTTGTGTATGTATGTATGCATGTATGTATGTGTGTTTGTTTCTATGTATGCATGTATGTATGTATGTATGTATGTATGTATGTATGTTTGTGTGTCTGTGACATAAAGCTTGTAAGCACAATATCTCAAGAATGGTACACCAGATTCATGTCATATGTGGTACACAGATATCCTATGGTCCATAGACGTGGCCTATTGTTTTTATTGGTGATGTCATGCAAATCAATGAGTAGGCGGGGCTTAATGTAATTATCTTGAAATGCTCATATTTTAACAACCGAATGTCTGCTTTGTTCCATATTGGGTGTAATTATGTTGTCAACTCGTACCTACATGTTTATTGTATAAATACATTGAATTTCATTAAATTGCATAGTAAGCGGGATTAATATGATTTTGCTGAAGCTTGTAAACACAATATTTCAAGAACAATGAACTGGATTTATGTCACGTGTGGTTCACAGATAGCCCTTGGTCTGCAGATGTGCCCAAATGTTTTTGGTGATGATGCGGTGCATATTAATGAGTAGGCAGGGCTCAATGTAAAAATTTTGATATGCTCATATTTTAACAACCACATGTCTGTTTTGTTTCATATTTGGTATAATTATGATTTAAGCTAATGTTCATTGTATAAAAACATTGAATATCGTTAATATTTTTGTATACAAAAAGCACAAGTAAACACGATATCTCAAGAATGATTCATGATATGTTAAATATTTCATTTCATGATATGCAATAATGTTAACAGTTAATACAAAATCAATCAGCATGGAAAAAAAAGCATCGGAATCACAAAACCTTTTGGGACTGGTTCATTTTTTTTGTTATTCTTGGACTCAAATTTAATCTTTAACACAAAGATTTAAGAAGAATATTATCATTTAGAATTATTTTAAACAAATTAAAAAATCTTCAAAAACATCTTAAACTTTTCAGTTACTGTATTCGACGTACTAAGCACCCCTGCTCTAATAAGTGCCCACCCACATTTTTTGACTGATAACATTAATTATCTGATTAATTTGAAGACTTAAAATACTCAAGTTTTGTTACATTCTTTGCTTATTTTGCGCCTCACGCTCACAATGTTTTTGTGGTGGTTGTTGTGGGGCTAGTATAGAATCAGTTCACATAAATGGAACAATGCAGTTTGAATATCACAATGTACGGACCTAAAAAATGATGCAATTCTATTTTTATAAGCGCTTGAAGTTGAATTTGGCATTTTAATAATGGAATAAAGTTGGATTACAAAAACACATTTTGCCAAAGTTGTGCTGCTTTACTAGGATTTTATTGCATATGTTAGCGAAAAGGCCTAGCTATGCATATATGTATGTGTACAAAAAATGGACAACTTTTACAGAGCCTACCATTCACATATATACCAGAATTCAACAAACACCTTAAAATTTAAGTTGAAGTTCAAAAGATAAAAGTTTCCTTTACGCGTTTATAGGTATACCTTTTACCATTCTACTCTTTGCTTTTTTTTCACAGTACTGGCATAAAGGATGTTTTAGATGTGAAGTATGCAGTCTGGCATTAAACATGAAGACATACAAGGGCTACAATAAATTACCCTATTGCAATTCGTAAGTATTCACTTTTTCAGTCTTAACCATCAAAGCATTGATGATTTTGTTTTCACTAATTTGATTAAATAATTGCATAATAATATATATATATATGTATATTTATATACATTAATATATAATATATATATATATATATATATATATAGATACATATATATATATATATATAATATATATATATATATATATGTATATATATATATATATATATATATATATATATATATATATATATATATATATATATATATATATATATATATATATATATATATATATATATATATATATATAAAATAATACAACAATCATTGCAATGTTTACTTTTTGTGGCAGTCACCTGTTCTTACAACGGCTATCAGCATTGAAATACTATGGCATATCTGATCAATTTGTAACTTATTCTAATGGTTTGCATGTGAGCTGCTCATGTAGATCTTTATTATTTGCTCTCCAATGAAGTTGGTGAATAGGGGATATACCATCTTTACCGTCTGTCCATCTGTTTGTCCGTCCGTTCGTCCAAATCCAATGTCTGTCCCACCCACCACATGCATTGTTCAGCTGTTGGGAACAAAAAAGATCTGCTCCTGGAAATAATTCCAAATGCTTTTTATGGCTTGTTTGAAAAGAAATTTATATAAAGGAGACTTTTACTTCAAATGAACTTAGCACAAATTCATTCCTGGCATGAATAGCAATTGAAAGTATTTGTGTCTAAAATGAAAGAAAAGTCAAACAATGAAGCCTTGCCTCTAGAGCTTGAAAACAAAAGCATGAATAATAATTGCTGATGTCCTCCAAATGAATCAAATGAATCTGTATTTGATTTTTAGCCAAGTCTATTAAGGGATTTCTAAATAAAGTTTGGTAGGTTTTGTGGAGAGTGTCATATTTAAATTAAAGGTTATTGATTTTTGTTTATGTAAATTATCAGGAGGGAATGAGCAGGAAGCTGTGGTGTAATGGAGGATGGTACAGTAGGTGAATGAATAGGGGATGGTTAGTGAATGGGGCATGTTAGGTTGATAAAGGTAAGGGGATGGGAGTTAGAGGAAAGAATGTTGGGTAGATGATAACATTTTGATTGATAGATTGATTGATAGGAATTGTGATTAAGGTGGGATGGCATGGGGACACAGTGGGATGGCATGGGATACAGTGGGATGACATGTGGGACAGAGTGGGATGGCACATGGGGCAGGGTTGGATGGCATGGGGAACAGGGTAGGGTGGCATGTGAGACAGGGTGGGATGGCATATGGGACAGAATGGGATTGCATATGGGAGAGGATGGATTGGCATGTTGTAAAGGGTGGGATGGCATGTGAGATAGGGTGGGATGGCATGTAGGACAGAGTGGCCTGGCATGTGGAATAGCATAGCATGTAGAATAGCATAGCATGTAGGATGGTATGGCATGTGGTATGGCATGGCATTTGGGATGTCATGGCATGTGGGATGTCATGGCATTTGGGATGTCATGGCATGTGGGATGTCATGGCATGTGGGATGTCATGGCATGTGGGATGTCATCTGGATTTCAGATGTGATGGCATGTGGGATGGTGGGATGGCATGTGGGACATGGTGGCATGGTATATAGGACGGTAACTTGGCATGTGTGATGTCGTCTGGATGTGATGGCATGTGGGAAAGGGTGGGATGGCATGTGTGACATGGTGGCATGGTATGTGGGACAGGTGACTTGGCATGTGGGATGGCATGTGGTTGGATGTCATGCGGATTGTATGTGTGATGGCATATGTGATACGGTTGGAAGGCCTTTGCCATGGACCAACGTGGGATGGTATTTTGATTAGGGATGGATGGCGTGTTGTGGGATAAGATTGCGTGGGATAGGGTGGTATGACATGTTGTGGGATGTCATCGTAATATTAGGTGTGATAGCATGTGGTGGAAATAGCGTCTGGATTTTATGTATGGTTGAGTGTAGTAAGCTTGCACGGTTTTGCCCCAACGTGAAATCAATCGGTTTCCAAAACAAAAACCGGTTTTAACTGGATTACCAGTTTTTCACCTGTAATGTAAACAAGCTTTGAAATTAAGGTGCATTACATACAGTAACTACATGCACTGTTATTTGATAGCAGCTAACGATGTTTGTATCTCAGTATTTTCTGTAAATAATGTGGAAAATGATAATGAAGGCATTGATGAATATAATTTATTAATAAACTTTAATGTTGTTTGCGTGTAAACTGATTTTATTACTCCATTTCCCCCTCAAATGATGCCAATTTTACCCCTTTGTCAGGTTAGGTCTGAAAGGCACTTAACAGTTCCTGATTTTCCAAGCCAGTCATGTAAAAAAGTTGTGAAAAAGGCTGTGTCAACAGGTCATCTATATGCCCTTATTTGCTCATGATTTCTATTCATAGTTTTAATTTCAATTTTCTATCATGCAAAAAAGAAAGAAATTTGCCAGATAGTTGTAAAACAGATACAAATTAAGCCTCAAATGTATCATCTTACGATACAATGCTAATCATCGTGTACTTGATCACGCAGTACAATTGTTGCTGATTTGCATAAAGCTACAGCGGGAAAATCTTACAGTTGAAATCCTACCCACTTGAAACTCAACATTTCTTTCAAACATTAAGAATGGCCAAACCGTGGCTCCTAAAAAATATATCGTTCAACCCCCCAGCCCCTCAGTCCCCCCTCCCCCCAAACAAACTCATTAATCATGCTTACCTCTCTGTTATTTTTTAAGTTCAAAAATCATTCTTGCTATTCTTTTACTTTAAATTGGCCCCGTTTGTGCATCCTGGTGGCATTTCCTATTAAACTTAAGCCACCAAACGGTCCCGTTTTATAAGCCTTTGTATATACATGTAGTATTCGCCAAAACTGCGTGAAAGGGAGTGTACAGAAAAGAAAATGCGCGCTAATGAAAAGTAGTGTCCCACTCCCCACCAAATTTGTATTTTCTTGATCCAAATGAATTTTTTTTAAGTGTATTACCTGCAATCTCTATATGAATAATACGTTACGTGATTTGAATACTTCATGAATGAAAATTAAGCTGAATTACATTGTATTCCATACTTAAACTGGGCCTTGTTTCAGCAAGGAGCTATGAAAACATTTTCTTTTTACAACACAGGCCGCGCACCCAAGTAAAATCAATTCTTCAGCACTCTGAAGATAAGATTTTTAGTTCTACATTGATTTGAAACATTTAACAATAATAAGCAATATTTTTGGGCGCTCAAAATCGTAAAAAAAGCCAAAACACATCTGTATTTGAAAATTCTGTTTGTACTTTCAAGTTGTAAAACGATATGCAGAGCGGAATGCAGAGATAATATTATTAATTTATGCATACCAACAGGCTGTCACCTAACGTGTTCGCAAAAAAAACATATATAAACTCTCTCCTCTTCCAATCAATGAAATCATTTGAGCTTGTACCCCCAAGCAAAGCACACGTGCCTTTGGGTCAATTACATACCACATGTGATTGGAACGGAAGATTACATTGCTAGTACAGTGTACTATTATGAGTAAACATAATTACAGAGGAACAGAAGAAATTTTTGAAACAAAATGCATGATATCTTTCGATCTTTTGAAATTTGATTTTGACCAGGATTATTGTACATAAGTATATCATACACATGAAAATGAGATTTGGAATGAAAACAAACTTTTGAGGGGATGAATGGTTCTTTCTCTTGCGATCTAATTGTGAATCCTACCAGCTTCCTGGTAAGTGATACTGATAGCACGGGGATAATTCATCTTTATTATTCCATAATGATCATGCGATTCACTCCTCCATACCATGCTATTTATAGTGACAAATGTTTGCAGATTCAAACTTACAAAAGTTTCGAAAATGCACATACACAATATGTGTTGTAAACGAATGAAGCTTAAGTCTTGTACAGTACATATACAGTAGGGCAGGGTTGGTTGTGAATTTATGAGTGAACGATCTTGCGATTTGCGATATTGTTATCGCTTGGATTTATAATGGATAAACAAAGTATTTCACAAAACAAAAGGACTCGGGAGAGAATGTTAAGGACTTAAAATAAAAGGGATTATAAAGAATTGAAGGTACAGTTGTTGTGTTCATGGAAATATTAGCACAGAAAGAAGACACAAAGAGACATTATCCAGCAGATTTCAGCCTGTTATTACAGGTGCATGTAATATTTACTGTATAACTATGCATTTCCAAACATTCTCATTTCTCAATCATATTATTAATTTAATATGCATAAATATCACGTATTTTCACAAATATATCAAACGATACTTCAAAATACATTCTTACACAAAGTATGAACTTTCTTTTTATTGGAATAAAACCAATTTTTACCATCTATTGGAATTTTTTTTGCTGTGATATGTTTTTTCTGGTACTTACAGTTTTTCGTTTTTTTTATTATAAAACATAAATCAGACCAAAACCGCAGTTCTGCAGAACTGGTTTTAGTTACGAAACTGGTAGACCATGCAAGCTTAAGAGTGTAGGGTGGGATGTAGGATATAATGGATTGTGGTATAGATGGTGGGATTGCATGTGGGAGATAGGGTGGATGGTGTGTTATAGTGGCATGGGGATTTGTATAGTTTGTGATGTCTGGTTTATTATTTTATTATATGGGGGATCGGGGAGATGGTGGATATGATCACAGGCTCTGTCATACATATGTGTGAGTTGCCTGGCCTTATAAACAATTTTACAGTATTCTTCAAGGTGTAAACTAGACTGATTATATTTCTGATATATAGATGTTGATTGAGGACACAGACATGTTAAAGGTCTACAGACATAAAGCAGTTTCTTTATTGCTTGAAATCTCAGCAGATCAGTTTTTGAAATTTGTAAAAAGCACTTTTAGTTTTTGAGATATGGCTGATCAGCGTTTGAAATTTGTGATGTATGTACTGGGAGAACAACTCTAAGTCTTTATGTAATTCTTTCAATTTCTTTCCTTAATCTTAGTCACTGAAAATGATGGGAAAGTGTATTAATGTTAGAATTGTATAGGGGGCAAAGAATCAAAAACGTTTGGTCAGAATTTGCTACACCTGTTCAAAGAATTATGATATATATATATATACTGTATATATGAAAATTGGTGCCTTAGATTTAAAAACCTATAAAAAAGGTGAGTGTTTAACTGAATTTGATTAAATTATTTGCTACTGTGAAAGTTTTTGATAGATTTGAAAGCAATTTAGCTCATATTGTCTTGACATGTCCATATATACCCTTAAGGGTCAATCAGGTTTTGATACAAATTTTCACAAATTCTGACAGATTTTTGGTATCCGAGAAACTATGTCGTAATACCTGTTCCATTTGAAGTAATGCACTCGCAAAAGTTAATACAAGTTGACTAGGCCTTGCATTAAGTTACCCATAGTAATTTTGCTATGCATTTTAAGTTGGGAGACTAAATTAACTCCACAGATCTGAATTTAGCTTTTTATATTTTTTGTAAGTCCATAATAGAATGTTCATAAACTTAAAGTTTGGGCCAGAAATACATGTATTAATAATTGTTTGTTCTTGAATTTTCTTGCTTACATGTAACTATATGTACATGTAACTAGAGCTTACGACCATTCCGTTAAGTTTTATTACAAAGCTTTTGAACAGCTCCAACAAAGTTGATTGTTGGTCATATTTGCATTTTGAATGTGGAGCACACACTTCTTTCCTTGTGTTTCCCTTTGATTCACTAGAGTCAGTGTGACAGTAATCATAGTAACAGCAATTAGATGTGGTATGATAATAATTGTTAATTTATATATATGGTAGCCTAACCTTTTGTGGGCTTTCTAAGCACTGCTAGTGTCAGGGGTCAAATTTTTAATTTTTCACCACTGTTCCACGGAACAGTGATTTCTTAAAAAACACTGTTCCGGATCAAATTTCACTCTTCCAACATTTTCGTCAATAAAAAAGAGCAAATTCCTTGTTTTTATTCGAACTTAATATACACCATTTTTGTCATAAGATATACTTGTATAAAGAGAAACAAATAAATAATAGTCAGAAGGCTGCTACGTTTGTGTCAAAACTCTAAACCAAGTAGGGCTGTAACATGTATCGTATCGTATGTATACACGGTAAATACGTAACAGAACCAATAATAGTTGTGTTCACATGCAAAAACAGTATCGGGGATGTGAGTGAGACATAAAAAAGTCTTTTGAGGGGAGAGGGGGTCAATTTGACCATACCGTGTGCTGGAAAATATATTTCCCCAACAAACAAAAACTTAAAGGCAGTAGGGAGAAAAATGAATTCATGGGGATGTTTGAACAAAAAATTATGCTTCCAACAAAAGTTATGAGCTGTTTTGTATAAATTAAAATGTGTGGGTCAATGGGAAATTTTAACCTATTCCGGCCAATTATCGAAGTTATATGAGTGACACGGTGAATTTGATTAGACCACGTGGTTGTCAAAAAAAAGAATTGGGTTCACGCACAAAGTTGAAAGAACGAACCTTTGAGAATTTGATCTTGCACATATCTCATTCATGCTTAACAATTTTATATTTCCTATCACACGAGGATAAAACCATCATATACATTTAAAGAAATTGGGATTCCCCACCTGCACTGGCATTGCAGACCTGGGCCTATGCAAATTATGTTCTGTGCAAGGCAATCCATTATTTTGCAATCTGGCAACCTGTCACAAAAAATGTTTTTCTTAATGAAACCTATTTCAGTCACGCCCGTTTTTTACAAAGCCAACACACTGCTCTGAACCTAATGACTGGTCCATCCCACATCACAGTGTACTGAACATACAGTGTACATCCATAACGTTGTGTATATTACATTGCATTATTAAGGCCTTAACCATTCGTGAACATGTTCAAGCTTGCAAAATTCGCCATGTTTAATCGATCGCAGAAATTTTCCGTCTTAAATTTGCGGTTCTACACAGCCCTTTCAGCCGTTTTCTAGGCAATTTTTGCTGTAACAAAATAAAGATGGAACTCCATTTTACCAATTATTATTGACTGGAGGTATTTTAAAAAGATTCTGAAAGGTATTTCATGACGTGTGAATAATTGAACTATGGCTTAGGACCTAGTCTTAGAACTAGTGTATACATCGTGAGTTCAAAGTTCTTGAATGACCAAGTGATAACTAACTTGTGTGCTTGCCAAATACTGAAATTTACTTGATTTTTGTTACATTAAGTTGTTTCTAGTATAAAATAGTAAGAAAAGAAGACAAAAACATGATTTTTTTGACATTTATTCACTTAATTTTTCTTTTAAAAAACCGGGAAAGATAAGTTTTTCAACAGATTTTATCACTCTCGGAATTCCTGGTTGTACTTGTAGTTACGAATCCTTATGTTGTCAGGATTGCGCAATACCGGGATCGGGATACTAGGACTTGCCTGACTACCGGGATCCTGCACAACGCTATCGATTGTGCCGCCAATTTTGGCAAAAGAAAGGTTTTTCATACTTGAAAAGTATTTATTACTGTTGATGCTATATGTTTGAGAAAAAACACTTTCACGAAACAGTGATATTTGAAAATTCACTGTTCCTGCTTAAAAAGCACACTGTTCTCGGAACAGCAGGAATTTTGACCCCTGAGTGGCAGTACATCACATAACAGCCATTCCATTCCTTTCTGTTGATCAACTGAATCACTTTAACCATGGCAGTAGCTTCCATGCTTTAACTAGCAAAACTTATTTCAAGTTTCCCAAGAGTCGCCCTTGTTTATCATGTGTGTCAGATCTATTCATTCATGGTGAGTTCTTAACGCAAGATTCTGAAGACTAATAATAGCTACAACAATGGAAGGTAATCATTCGGAAAGTTTAATGACCCAAAAATGTCTAGAAACAATGTTCTTGCCATGTTGATATGGTTGCACAACAATTTTGTATCTCAAGAAATAATTTTGTATCTCAAGAAATAATTTTGTATCTGATTTAAAAAAAAAAACTTTAATATAATTGTATGTTTGTTGGAACATTTACCACAAAGGTATACAGAAAAATAGGCTGCTTGGAACACTAACCTGTTGAATTCATATCAAAATTCCTTAAATGCCCTGAAATTGTGATACCTATATATCATTTAGTATCTTTGAGTTACCATTTTGTGTGTCGTATGTGACAGTTAGGTGTGTAGATAAAAGGGTGGCCAGAACTTTTCATACTTGAAAATGTATGTTTAAAATCTCTGCCATTGCTTTGGTACAAAATTACATGCTTGAATGGTGTTATCAGAGCACAATTTTCACAATGTGCTTTATAAAGTGGATTGGCCACACAAACCAAATGGTGACTTAATTCTACGTCCTCATTTGCATAAATACTCGTGCATTCAGTGAGATAGTGTTGAAGACTACTGGCTCATTTTGCACAGCTATTAATGCAGAATTGGCCTTTCTAAGGCTTGCACATTCTTGCGCGATCGAAATACCTTAGATAATTCTTTGGTATACAGTCACATAGTGGCGTGATAAATGTTCAGTACAACTTCTTTGGTTATTCACTCTTTGTCTTGAAGGCCATTTACCTGATGTTGTGTGTGTAGTGTAGCCTCACTGTAGGTCTATAATCACCAGTGTGCGATGCACCGTTATCGGCTTCACACCAAACTGACAGGAAACGTAGGTGCAAGTCCCCACTGTTACTTTGGAGGCATTGAATGCCAACATTGAGTAAAATTATTTTCCTAATTGCTGGTGTAATCAGCTCAATTTGTGATGTCTTTTCCTTGTGCCTGTAATCAGCTAATATATATTGCATTATATTTGACGTAAATTATTATTCTTGGTGGCTTGATTATCAATTATCCGCTGTCAGTTGATATCTTTTCCCAGAGTTTTCTTCTGGTTATATTTCAGCAGTATTTTCTACAAGGGTGTCTGTTCGGATGTAATTGGCTATCTTGATACTTTTTCGAGTGACACTAACATTTTTGGCTTCATGGAGCAAAAATTAATATTTTTTCGTTTAGTACGAAATTTCGGCCACTGCTGCTTTCCAAAGAAAGTTTAAAAAAAATTAAAAATGATAATTCCCTCGTATATGCAAATAAGTTGGTAGAATTGTAATCAAACTTCAACTTAAAGGATTAGTTCAGTGGTCAAGCATGTCCATCTTACATGTATATGAAAGAGGACTTCAAAAGAAACAAAATAGTGAAGAAAGCATTGCAAAATCGTATTCTGTTAAGGAGATATTCAAGTTTAAATTTGGTTTCATTTTTGTAGAAACGACTAGAATGAGCCTTTTTGTGATGTCACAGCCTCAGATTCCTCAAAGTCTTTATGTATTTTAAAGAAAGTTTATTTAATTTTTTCACTATTAAAATTATTTTCCCTCAAACTTTCTTCTTCAGGTGGTATATTATAAATACCCGTCCTAGATTCAGTTTTACTATTTTTTTGACATATCCTATGGTTTTTAAGACACAAAATCGCAGGACAAAATATGATAGAATACATGAAGACTTTGAGGAATCTGAGGCTATGACATCACAACTACCCTGATTTCAGTCGTTTCTACACAAATAGTACCAAACTTTAAATTTGAATATCGCCTTAACGAATCAGATTTTTCAATGCTTTTTCACCATTCTGTTTCTTTTAAAGTCCTCTTTAATATAAGATGGATTTGCTTAACCCCTGAACTAATCCTTTAAATTTCATTAAAAGTTTTGTTTAATTGTTAAATTCTTCTGGCATTCTAATACTTCCAACAATAGGTCACATTCTTACCTCGCTCTGTCTCCCTATTACCCTACATCCAAATTGTAAGTCCCATTTCTTAAGTCTTTGGTATAACCAACATAGGATTGAACCATGGTGTACTCTTTAACAAACTTATGGTCTCCATCACTAGCTGAGCCAATCAGCTGGTCAGTATGAAGCATTTGATAAGGGGTTCAGAAGATATTGAAGATGGATTTTTTTTAGACATTGTCTTATTTATCAAAACATGTAGATAGCTTTGTAGAATAAGAAATTGTAATTAATTGTGATAGAAATTAGTGTATTTTGTGCTGACTTTCAATCATCATAAAGTTGAGGCCAATGAACTCCCCTTCGACCTCCGATGCACGAAGGCCGGCCTCTCCTTTGCTCTCCTCATCCTCACAGATCCACGTAACTCTTGCTTCCATTCCATCCGTTCTTCCTCCTTCCCCAACCTCTTCAGTCTCAACAAATGCATCCCCCCACCTTTCGGGATTCGGATGCACTCCCACTTCTCCAAAGCCAACATCAACATTTCCTCGATCGCCAGATACACCGTCCCACCTACACCCACCTGGACTATTCACTCCCCCCCCCCCCAACCCCCCAAGGTGTACCTTGATCTTTTCTCCTTCATGAAAGCTCTTTACAATCCAGCCTTCTTTCACTCTAAATACTGCCAACTCAGTAGACATTTCCATGACTACTCCTTCCTCTTCACCAACGGCTCTACATGGGAAGGCGCTTCTGCAGTCGCCGCCGCCTGTCCTGGCCTCACCCTCTCCTCAAGGCTACCCGACAGCACCTCTATCCACTCTGCCGAGGCAAAAGCCATCCTCCTAGCCTTAGACTTCATAGAACTTTCATTCCGCTCCAGTTTCGTCATCTTCTTTGACTCTAAATCCGTCCTCACTGGCATCCTCAACATGCTCTGGTCCAACCCTCTCATTCTACAAATCCTTAACAAACTCCACACTCTCTCCTTCTTAGGAAAGAATATTATCTTCATCTGGATTCCCAGCCATGTTGGCATCCCTGGCAACGAGAGAGCCGACAGAGCCACCAACAAAGCTCTGTCAAACATCGCCTCTCCTTTTCCTGTTCCACACTCAGACCTCCGTCTCTCCATCTCCAACTACATAAAAAAAACCTGGCAAAACTCGTGGAATTACGAAACCAGTAACAAACTCCACACCATCAAACCTAAAGTCGGGACCAACACCCATGTGCACAGTCGCAACCGCAGGAAAGACATCGTTGTCACCTGCATCCGTCTCGACCATTCTTCTCTCACTCACTCCCATCTCTTATCCGGCTCCCCAACCCCTCTCTGCCCCACTTGTAACACCGATCTCTCCATTAAGCATATCTTTGTAACCTGTCCCCTATACCAGAACTCCAGATCTCTTCTCTCTTCACTATCCTCAATCTCGGACCTTTTTGAAAACAATTCTTCCCCAAACATCATCAACTTCTTCCGCAGCAACAACCTCTTCCACCACATTTAACTTTCCCCTTCCCTCCCTTTCCACACTTAACCTTACTTACCTTCTTTTTTTTTCTCTTTTTCTTTCTGCTTTTCCCCTTTTCTCCCTTACAAACCTTCCATCTCCTCACTATCCTTATTCTTACACCATAATTTATTAACACCCTCTTGGCACATTTGACTCTTGACTGTCGTGGTGCCGTTAAACATCAACAAACCAAATCAAACCAAACCATAAACTCAATGTGGCAAATGTTTTCTTCAGGTATCCATAAGCTATAACCTCCAGAACTGATATTTACATGTATCAGTGGGTCTATAGTTGCTGTAATTTAGTGATGTAGATATGTTTGGTATGTGTGAGGTTACTAAGTACACTGACCTAGGCCTACAGTTGTAGGATTGTGTTTTGTCAGTTGAAGAAAGAAATCTAACAGGAACCTTAGAGCACATGTTAAGATCTGTGAACAACTTCAGAAGTACCTATTTGATTTTGAAGTGTATTGACATAGCACCCAAGTGGAATTGAAACCCCTAGCTTCATCCAGAAAAAGGGGAATTTATAAAGCATTAAGGGCACTCTGAGGGTTGGTTTGAGGACACTTGAAATGTAAATAAGGGAGTAATCAATACAACAACTAGTGTCCCTGCATCTTCTTTATGGGAACTCTCATCAGCATATGAAAAGAAGGAACATAGCTCTCAAAAGTATGATTTTGTGAACAAAATGTAAGGTGCTTAGTGAAAAGGGGCAGGGTGGAGGCAATGAGAGGCATGGTGGAGGTAATGAGGCACAGGGTGGAGGCAATGAGGGGCAGGGTAGAGGCAATGAGGAGCAGGGTGGAGGCAATTAGGGGCAGGGTGGAGGCAATGAGGGGCAGGGTGGAAACAGTGAGGGCCAGGGTGGAGTACCCTCTGAAAATAAAAAAAACTAGGACCTATTGCTAATCATGGAGCTATTTGGTGAAATCGTCATGAAATATTAAGAAAAAACCTTAATCAACAATAAAGAATTATATTTTAACCTTAAATTCATAAACCTTTATAGGAGAAGGGCTAGAGGCCTCAAGGACTAGAGCCTCAAGGACTAGAGGAATTGAAACCCCTCAATTGAAGCCCCTTAAGGACTAGAGTATAATTCAAATAGTGTAGAGTATAATTCAAATAGTGTACAGTATTGAAAGGGATTTTTCGATTGGCAGCATCTTTTCATAGAAACTTAATTTACCAACTGGTGCAATTTTTCCACTTGTCACCGGGAAAATTGTGGGTTTTTTGTCTCCCTCAGAGAGTTGACCCTTCCTATGCCCCTTGATGAGTGTGCGGTAATGAGGTTACTTGCATAGAAATAAATGCTAACAAAAAAAGTATAATTTGTAATCTCAAATTGTATTGCAACAAAACTATTTTGTTATCTTGTATATCAAAGTGTGTATAGTTTTGAAATGTTGGGTAAGAAATATCTGTAGTCTTTGATAATGTACCTACCAACTACCAAATTTCTAGTTCATTTCCAATAGATGCTAAACTAGTAATAGTACAACATACTATTTCTTTGACATCACAAACTTACTGTATGAATGATATTGATTTCTTTATTTCTTGTTCAGCCATTACCCTACAACACGTTTCACATCTGTAGCTGATACTCCAGAAAATATGCGAATAAAGAAGAACACGATGTTACAAAGCGCTGTGAGTTTATATAAATTTTTATTGTTCACTTGAACTCACATGATTTGTGTTGTTGAATAAATCAGAAACTGCAGTAATTTCCATCAAAATTTGTTTAAATACTCTACTGTGCAGCTCTTTCAAGTTTTTAAAATAATTTTTAATATTGAATGTATTGTGTTCTGTACAGTGTGTCATCATGAACTGTGAACTTGATATGTTTTATTTGAAATGGGAATTGTATAAACGAAAATATTTTTTTTTGATATTTTGGCATTTCCAATGAAGCGCTGGTTGTATTTTTTGCGATTAACCCTTGTCAGACCTAAAATGAGTGAAGCGCATGCACTTGCCGATTTGACTGAAATGGAGTGAAACAAAAACCTCCTTTCCAGTGCCAATCTGCTATAAGATTGACACTTCTGTAAGATTTTCACTTCTATAAGTTGCTTAGGAAGCTTAACAAGAGTTACTTTTAGCCCTTTTGTATAGTATAGGTCTCCAGGTTCCCATGCATCTGATAAGCACTCAGAGATATTACAGTAGTTTGATGTATTCTACAGACACAAAATAGATGGAATCTCTCTCCATTGGTGCATCATATTCTACAAAGATGAACCACATTTGGTAATTTGGAAAACTATGTAATTCATCTTGCAAACTTTCAGACCGTGGTGCTGAAATTGATCTTGTGATTGAATTGAATGTTTTTTGAGTATTTCTGCTTTTTCATCTTTTTGCTGTGATCAGTATAAAATAGAACATTATTGAAGCACGTTACTTCATTTTGCTTGTATATGTACTTAGATGAGTTAATTTTGGCCATTGGTCTTCATCTAGATATTAACATCCAGGGCTGTCAGGATATGGGTAAATGAGATATTGATTATCATGGACAAAAAAATTGTGATATATCACCATATCTATCGCTGTATCTATGTTATGATTAGTAATGTTGGAAAACTGTCAAGGTGTTCAGCAAACAGATCTCATTTTTGCCGTAAAACATTAGAGCTTAGGAAAGGGAGCATAACAAATTGCTGCAAATATTCAGTTCAAATCTCATTTATTTGAATTGTTTATGAAATTCTGTTTCCAAATTTTTGCTTTATTATCCATTTTACATGTGAAAAATGGCATATCACTATATGTTGGTCGGTATTTTTGATATCACGGAAAATACAATATAGCGATGTCGCGATAATTGACATATATCGTAACAGCCCTATTAGAAGATTCCTTGTTGTAGATACAGTATATTGACTTATTTTCATCTTTCTTCTGACTTTGCTTAACAGGTGAGTTATCACGCAGAATATGAAAAACAGAAAGGGTCAAAGATTTCGGTATCAGATGACCCTGACACAAAGCGAGTACAGCAGAACACAAAAAATCAGAGTAACGTGGTCTACCATGGTCTTCAGGACCAAAGGCAAGTAGAGGATTACAGAAGGCAGTTGGAAAAGGATCAGCTCGCTGGAACATACAATCAAGGTAAGATGATTAACACTTCAAGTCAAATGCTCTTGTTGTTTTATTCTTGTTTTTTCTTGAAACATTAGTATCATGCATTTATATATATAGTCGTTTTATTCTTGTTTTCTCGTATGCATTTAGTATCGCAGATTCATGATTTATGGTATTTGAAGTAGTTTGCCAAAATATTCCTGAAAGCATTTTCATTTATATTTGGTAAGAATACTAGATTTTGATTTGTCAAAAGGCATCAGCTGACCATGGTTAGTCCATAACACAGAACTACAACGTAAATGTATGTAGTGTCATCTTTTATGAAAGTCATTTTGTAATATTTGTTAAAAAAATCTAAATGAATAGTCAATAAAACCTTAATTTTTTCATATTTCAGCCATTAAATTATTTTCAGCATAAACATGTGAATGATCAGGGTGAACTTATAATTAATCATGTGTTATAATGGAAAGTTGGTTTAACAGTATCAGTGGATGCACTTTATATTGACAATGCATGATGAATCATAGGTGAGCCCTTAATTTTGGTCAGGGTTAGAAAACCCACTTGCCTGCCTGCTCGCCATAGGCAAGCAGGCAGGTGAGTTGAAATATTATAATATATTGTTGTACTCGCCACACTTAATTAAGCCTTACCAAGTTTGGTGAGTGGCTTTTTTTTTTTTCTAACCTTGATTCGGTATTATATTTATTATTTAAATTGTATAAAAAATTAAAAAACTGCTAAAAGTGATAGTCAAAGCCTTCTATGTATTGATGCAACATTGTTGTCTAGTAAGAAATAATAAAACTAAAACTCAAAACAAGTGATGGTTGGTTTGAACATGTTCCCTTAAACCTACCCTCTTCAAAATCTTAATGACTATTTTTTAAACTTTGATAAATATTATTTCAAATGAAGTGATTAGATGACACCCATTTGAACATCCATCAACAAGTTTCAAAGGTGAAGTTTTTCTGAGAGTGTTATATTTCTTAATGTGTTGAAGCATAAAATTATGATGATTTACATGAGTGATAGGTATAAATGATATGAAGGATGGTTCCATAAAAAATATGAGGTCAACTGAGCTAGAATAGCTATCACTTGGTATTTCGCCATACATGTATATAAGTAGTTTCACAGCAATATATAAGTAGTTTCACACAGAAGATTGTGTGGGATTAGAATTTGTACGTTAAATTTATATTAAGTATGAGAGTTTTGTTCATTAACAGTTATATACACCATGTATAGATAGATATTTTGGCCTATGACATCGGTTTTGGTTTGCTTTTTTTCTAGTAAAAAACAAAATAGCAACAGTGTGTATCATCATAATTTTGATTTAAAAGATGTAGAAGTAGATGTCTTTCCATCAGGTTTACTTGAATTTTTTTGTTTCTGGATTTGTTTTTAGGAGCATGTGTATGTGTGATGCTGAATGGTGACATGTGTTTTGAATTTGGTTATTTTACTAACTACTTTTTTTTGCTTGTTAATTTCAGCATGAATTGAAAGAATTGTGTGATTTCTTATTAGTTTGAAAATCATTTAAAAGTTGTCACTAATCACCAACTCTATCTAAGTTAAATCTTTATTTCCACTCACCACCAATTGTATGTAAAGTTTTTGAATGCACTGTAAAGTAGTGTAGCCTGCACAGGGGTATACAGTAGCAATGGCCATCTTTAAGCTCACCATCAGATGAGATTAAAAATTGTCAGTAAGTAGAATAAGAAAAAGCCTGTTGGAGAGGATGATGAGACACTTGAATTTGAAACTCACATTCCGTTTTGACAAGTAGTATTTTGTTTGACGGGATGAATATGTAAATTATCTCATTGCATGTGTAGTATCTCTTCAGTAGAGTTATTGTTTGGAATTTGGATATTTGAGAAAAGTATCAAGCCATGTGTAGATAATTACTTTCAGTGTTGTGAAAAACTTTAGTGTTCTGAATTTATTTTGACCTCTCTCTTTCATTTCCTTCCTCAATTTGAATGCCCTACTTTTATGGTGAGTTGAGATTAATTTTCATTTTCTAATTTTGATATGTTTGCTATCAAAAGGATTAGAGACATGAAAGTGCAGGAACAAGAGAAATGTGTTGTGAACATCTGTGAGTGTTTTCTGTGATTTGCTGTGGGGAGTGATGAGGAATGAAAGGTAATCATGACAGGGAAATGAATCAGGTGTGGGGATGTATTGCATGTTTTTGATAATGCTTCAGAGCTAATAGTTTCTGACTCCATACTGTGATCATGCCAAAAGCAGAAAACTAAAAAGAAACATGCTGCAAGGATATAGGATTATGCTATAAGTACTGAGCAAACAAATGGTCAAAATAAATGATTATACAATAAGCAGTGAATTCTGAAGAAATTAAAACGTGAAATCTATGACAGATGAACTGTTTTGACTCACTTTTTGAATGAAGCAAAATATTTTTGGGCTGTAAACTTACAGATGAAAACAAAAAGAAAATAATGCACTTTTGTGCTTGTTATAAGTACGCTAGAAGTCAAGCTACAAGAAAGCTTTTTTTCATATAAAAACATGCAGTGGAATTTTGGAAAATTCTTGCTTCCAATCTAAGAATTCATACCATTATAAGTGTTACCTATATTTTAATGATTGTAATTTGATTGTTCAGAGGTACTACGTGAGTTACATGGTATGGACTATTAAGAATATATTGATTTATTTCATCTTTACAAAACAAAAACAAAGAAAAGTTAATATTTCTACAAGATACATACAAAATGTAAATGAAAAAGATAAATAAATAGATAGAATAGGAAATGATGCTTATTGTGCAATTGCACCATATTTCATGCATTGTGCAAAAGAGGCTTGATTCACATAGATATTGAATTTGTTTTGTATCTCCAGTACCTGATATCAAAATGCATTCTGCTTTCTAATTCAAAGGAAATAATACTGAGAACTTTACTAGGCAACCTAAAAGGCTTAATGGTTTGATTATCCTAATAAACATTAGTGAGTGGGTGGACAAATGACATTGGAAGCAACGATATAAGAGCCAAAGTATGTTATAAATTCAGCAAAATTTAATATCCAATATTAGCAGCAAAATCTGCAGAGCAAACAGCTACTCATTATTGTTTGAATCTGGCCTCTGATATGTTCAATTTTCAGATAAACTGTTTTGTCATGAGTGTAAATGAAATCACACTCTTATTAGTGAAGCAAACCATTTAAGAAATTACAAGAAAGAGCTTATCAGGCAAAGGATGTAAAGTGCAGACATGCTTTATACTAAAAACAAAAGATAGAATAACAAGTGGTTTTTGATCTGTAGGGAAACACTACAATTCTCTAGTTTGCTCACAAAAGCAAATGAGATAGATTCCTTCTCGTAAATTATTCAAACTGTTTTCACAGTTTTAAAGAAGTTGTATTGTCATTATTTTGCTAAGAAATTACATGAATTTTGAAGGATTACTTCAGGGGTCAAGCAAGTCCATCTTATAAGAAAGAGGACTTCAAAAAAGACCAAATGGTGAAGAAAGCGTACAAAAATCTTATTCCGTTAAGAAGATATTCAAGCTTAAAGCTGTGTCTTATCTGTATAGAAATGACTGGTGTAGTAAGTCTACAATGGATACTTGGCATCTTCATCCTCACATTCTTAAGAATTGGTAATATATTTAAAAGAAAGTTTAATTTTTTCACATTTTAAATTATTTTTCCTCAAACTTGTATATTATGAAAACCTACTAGATTCAGTTTTACTACTTTTCTGACATATTCCATGGTTTCTAAGTCACAAAAATGCAGGACAAAACATGCTGGAATACAGAAAGACTGAGGAATCTGAGGCTATGACATAACTACAGTAGTCTGACATTTCTACACAAATGATACCAAACTTTAAACTTATTTATCTATATATAATAAGATTTTTGAATGCTTTCCTCACTATTCTGTTTTTTTGAAGTCCTCATTCATATAAAATTGACTTGCTTGACCCCTGAACTAATCCTTTAAAAGAAAATCTCTTGTCAGTTTACAATTGAAGTTATAACAAATTGTAGAAAATTTTGAGTTATTTGTGGACATTTTCCAATCATTTAGGTCTTTAAAACAAAGTGAAAAGTTTCAACATTTACTGTTAATTATGTTATTGTACAGAGCTTAACTTTAATAGACTGCCTGTAACTCATGGGAACCCTGATGCTGTAATCCTATTTAGTTTAGTAAAGGTCTATGACCATCTTTATGATAAATTTTATGGCATACCTTTTCTTCCAAATATCAGACTGAAACATAGGCAATAATATTTTTGCCCAATTTAATTTTTCCTTTTACATTTTTTGTTTTCATTATTTCAGTTTTTTTTAAATTATTCACTTATATTAGACACATACAGATATGCCATGTACGATTGAGTTGAACCTGGGTGTGTTAATGCAGTAGTACTAGTATTTGAAGTGTTTTGCGAAAAAGACAAAAATCATCACTCAAACAGTGATTGATTTTATCACCTACTTAGTGTACATGTATGTATATTTCACTTGTGATGTACTTGATGAATCATGTAATTGTTAGCATTGATAGTGTGTAATGCTTTGTTTCATAAATGATAATCTGAAAGGGTGTAAATGATCATGCAGTTTAAATAGTGCCGTATCAATGAACTTTGCAGATAGGCATGTTTCCATCAGCAATTCTCACATGAAATCCTGCAATGCTGTTCAAATTGTAAAACTAAATAAAAGACAGGAAAACATTAAAAGAACAAAAAGACTATACAAGGGGTCTATGACAGAATTCTCCACACTTTGCAAATTCAAAATTTTGCAAATTCCTTGTGAATATTTATCAGAGTTTCATTTTTTCAAAGTTTGTCATTTTTAATTCATATTGGAAATGAAAGCTGTTTCAGTACTTTCCATTTCAGCTTTAATTTTTTTTCGGAAGAAATTTTTCATGCAAATTAAATTGCGGTAAATGTATTTTGTTTCAATTCGACAAACCATCAGATCCAGAAATACTTTGGTTTGTTAAATGCTTTTAAAAACTTGTTATCAGGCCTTATTACCTTATTAGCAAAAAATGCAGTTGGGATCAAAACAGCTGGATCATCTGGATCCATCCATTTTGTCCTGTACTTAAATGTGTGTTGCAGAATTCATTTTTGTTAAAGGGTATGTCCAGTGTTTACGTTAATGACAAATTTGTCATATACTACGCTATGGCTGAAATTTCTTATGACATGTTGTATCTGCGTTGTAAAATTTATATATAGCATGTGAAATTTTACGCCAGAGTTTTTAATTAACTTAAATGAAAATCATGAAAATGTTACCTCTTTGATGTGATTGAAAGTTTTATTTCACACAAAAATGATTTTGGATTACTCGGAAATAAAAAGAAAATGGCACAACTACAAGACTAACTAATGATTCAGTATGTCCGTACAAGTACTCTACACAAACACATATAGGCTAGTGTTTATGGTCAATATATTCATGTACACTGTACATGAAAGTTTTGATGTTGTTTTGAATGTAGGCTGTCAATTGTCAATGATATCATTAGCTAGGATTCTACTTTCCTCCTGTATTGTGCTGTATGTGTAAAAGCAAGTCTGGAGTGCGGCAAATGTTTGGTCTCCATACTGTTCGATAATTTGATGCAGACAATGGCAAATTTACAAAATATGACGAAAATCAAGGGCTTGTCGTAACCAAATACGCCAGACAAAAAATTATAACGCAACATTTGGGTATGTCGTGTGATGTGCATAAGGCATTATGAGATATGATGTTTTTTTTTTTTAATGTGATTAATCCGTTGGTAGAGCAGATTGGAAGGCATTGTGCAAAGACCAAGCGATGTATCATGTAAAATGTCTATGGACATGTAGAGGCAACTTTCCAAAATTGCTGTAAAATCCAATAGAAAAAAACTGGAAGATCACAAATATCTCATAAATATTTGTAAAAAATGACCATTTTACAGCTTCGTGAATGAACTTTCAGCCATTTAATGGACACATTTGTATGCTAATTTGTGATGTGTGATTGGGCAACCTTGGCATTCACTGCTGTAAATTATATTGATTTGCCTTTCTTAATTCTTTGAAGGGGTGTAGTAGAATCTGACAAAACACTTTTGTCACAATTTTCAGTGACTAAAATTTAGCAAAGAAATTTCATGAAGATTTTGAGTTGTTATCATAGTCATACATCACAGATTTAGCATTTATTAAAGGCTCCTCAAATTTTGTTCAGAAAAGTCTAGAATTTTACAAAATTCAAAGACTTCTACCCAAAATTTTACTCTTAACAGGTTATTCTCTTTTGGATGTAATTCCTTTTCTGACTGAAATTGAGTGAAGCGCAGGTCCTCTTTCTGGGCGTGGTCCAACAAGGGTTACAAAGTTCTGTCTGTTGTAGAGAGCTGTAAACATTGATAGTGTACAAGAATTTGGTATAAGTGGATGTTGTGAGTGTGCCTTGTATTTGATCGAAAGAGCTTGCGCTGTAACTTTGTAAGAAAGAAATGTTACTATGTATTAGTTAATTTTTGGGTCAATAAAATATATTATATCTCAGATGATCAAAATGTAAAAGTACTGTAGCGTTCTCATTAAATGCTTAAATGCATTTTCTTTTTCTGATACACTGTATTCTTACACTTAGTGCATTTTCCCAAACTGATGCGCAATTACTTCAAATTCATATTGAAAAGAAATGTCAATGATTTTGTTTTGTGTGCAAATAGTTTTATGACAGTACTTATTTTCTTGTATATTAAAGATTCACCCGCGGCAGGAGGACACAGTCAACCACCAGGTTTGCATGTCGTTTTATTTTTCCTGTCTCATCATCAAGAAAATCACTCTTTTTTGTTTTAACTGACACATTTCAGCTCTTTCATTATCTTTAAGTCACAAATCTGTGGTAGCTGTTCTCTCAGTTCATTTCTAAGTATGACAAAAATAAATCGATCACATTTTAGCTTCTAGTGTGGCTGGATTGGCTAATTTTCTTACTTTTGTACAGCTTTATTTTTTACTTGTGTCAGTCTAAACCAAACTTGCCATTTTGAGTTTCTCAATCAGTAATCTTTTGGTGCAAAATGGTGAATAAAATGCTTCATCTTTGAATTTTATCCATTTTAAGGTATTTACATTTTGTTGCAAATGAAGATGCTTATTATGATGTTTGTTATGCTACAAGTGAATCACTTTAGGATTCAGGGCAACTTGAGCAATAAGTCTTTTCATCTTACCCAGTTCCTTCAAATTTTTAGTATTTCTTCCCAATTCCCAGGCTTATTTCAGTTATGGCTTAATGTTGGACCGATTGTGACAAAAATTAAGTCATGATGCTTTATAATTCTTATGTGATTGTTACTGCTTGTGCTGTAAATTTTGTTCGTACAAAAAGTCTATACTTTAAAGATGATGTTTTCCAAGCTGCTATAAAGCATTAATTCCTTCTGTCTCTCCTTCACTGTATGCAGAAAAAGCCCAGATTACCTTTGTTTACATTTAATTTGAAAGGATTTATCACGCAGACATAATCAAGCGTGAATTTTATTAGCTCAGGATTTTATCATTTATAACAGCTTGTATTTTCAAAATAGATTTCTTTGTCAAAATGGACTGGAATAAAGCATTCATATTGCCATTATACTCCTTTTTGGTCGTTAAAAAGACTCTGTACTAGAATAGCTAACTAAATTTTTGTTTGCTTTTCTGGTACAGAGTGTATTAAGTACCAAAAAAGGAGTATAATGGTAATGTGAAAGCTTATTCCAGTCTATTTTGACAATAGAAATCCATTTTGAAAATAGAAGCTGTTTTATCTGTGCAGAGTTGGTTTAGGTATTTAAGACAGCAAGTGTAAGCATAACCCCTACAGGAATCACACTAACCGCACCTAATATCTATAACCTGAACAAATAATTGACAGTCATGCTTTAATCCACTCAGTTGTAGAAAATAGACAACCATTTTTGTAATCATTACTAATCTCTTTGGAGCTTCTCTTAATTGAACACATTTTCTTTAGTTGTTTCAAGTGCAAGAAATTTCTCACACATTCCTTGCAATCTTTGGGTATCATATTTAATTGATTTTATATCCTGTTTTCAGGGGGTATTGTGCGTTGTGTAGATTCTTTTAATAAAAAGCATCTACCCTCTGTCTTAATCCTAATCCTGATTTTAATCCTAATCCTGATTTTAATCCTAGTCATTATGAACAATAATCACAGGTCAGTCACGAAATGCTTACTGCTTGCTTTTAAACCTTTTAGATTTGTCTTGCAGCTGAATGCTCTTTGTTGGAATTTCATAGTTTTGCAGTCCATGTTGAAAAGAATATCTAAAATACTGTTTAAGATTTAGATTTTGTAGATTACTAGATGGTGAATTATAGAATTACATGTAGAAGTGATGCATTCTTTGAATGCTATTTTTGATTTAATAGCAATTATGCTCAACTTTCTTCCATTTTTTAAACAATCATATGTTCAAATTAATGCACAGAACAACAACTTGATTTACTGCACTGCAAGAAACAAAATGAAAGGTGCACATTTATTGAAGTTTGGCTGCCTTCCAGAGTGAGGAAAGTAGTTTAGAATATTTATAACTCAATCAGGAAAAAGGCAACTACATTTCCGCTCTTCTTGTTCACTTTCCTGTCTGAGAGATTTATTCTGCCCTTGTTTGCACATATTGCTGTTCTTTGTAAACAACATGTGTCTTTGTGAAAATGAAAACCTGGTACCTTGCATTTAAAAATCGTGTCATAGCAAGGTTATTCAAAAAAATTATAAACCATAATACATCAGGACAGTATATAAAATATGAAAATTGAAGACCAAAATACATCAAATAGGACAAATGTGAACTTGAATGAAATCAGTCATATTAATAAAGTTGTGTTTCAGGGTTTTGTACCCTATGAAATACATGCACAGGATTTGTATTTGTATGTACATAATTGGTATTAATTCTGGTTAGAGTTTCAAGAAAAAATATATGATTAGCATAAAGAGAGTGTGAGCTCAGGGAAATTAAGATCAAGATTTTTATAAAAACTTCAGTTTGATTGATTTTGTCTTTAAAGGAAGTTTAGTACCCTACATTCTGTCATCCTGCAGCTTTTTAATGTAAAACATAGGGAAGTGATTTTTTGCCCAACATACAGAGAGGTTTTGAAACAACCCTAACAGGTTAAGGTAAGGTTTAGGCTTCAAAACCTCCCTGTATGTTGGGCATTATATTACTTTCCTTAAACATACCCATTACTGCAAACGGCTGTAATTTGTTTTTGTTTGACTGTTTTGCCAAAGTGCATGTGACCTATTAATATGTAGAAATTTCATAGTTAGGTAAGGTGAAGAAATGGATCAAATGAATGTATTGCGAGAGAACTTGAAAGAATAAATGCCAACGTTTATTATCTTCAGGTCAATTTTTGTTGTTGCATCCAAAGGTCAAAGGTCATCCATGCTTGATCACATGTTTGCATAACCAATAAAACTTGGGAGTATTTATATTTTGTTTAGCTTCAGACATTAAGAGTCATAATTTGTAAACTGCTGAAATTTGCTTTGCTTAATGATATTCAAAATTCATTACTGTAGAAACAGTACTTACAATGTAGTCAACATTTATTTTGAAAAGCAAAGTTTCATTAAGTAAGAAATTAAAAATCTAATCTTGTTAAAAAATTAAGTTAGTTTACAGCTTTTTATTATTAAGGATCTTAGTACGGAAAACAGTGTATTTCCAAATCCTCATGTCAATCCATCATTATGATTTCTCTGCCATAGTGGTTCATGGATTAACGAGTAATGCTCTTATGCGAAAAATATTGGTTTGACACCAGTTGCGAACGCCGCGTATCCAGTCCACTCAGCTGTAAAATGAGCACCAGTAATGCTGGGCTGTTAACCTGTGATAGACTGGTGTCCTGTCCTGGGGGAGTTGTGTGCTCTCATCCATTTATGCTAAGGAGGTGGAGGGGGGGGTAAGCCTTAATGGCTTAATGGCTCCAGTATCGATTTAACTTAAGATTCATCCTATGTCATAATATTTAAAACAATTCTATTAAAGTTATTTTCGAAACTTGGTCACATTGCTAATCAACACTTATCCGCTGAAGACTTTGGGACAGTCAACATTTACTGAATAAAAGTTCAAATTTTGAACATTTCACAAAGATTTCACACCTACCAGTAAATCTTGGACTTTGACAATCTATGAGCTCCTAACCAGATTGTTCTATTTAGAATTTGAAACGCTTTTTAAAAAAACAAACAGAGAGTTTCTCAGTGTCACTTGTACTACAAAAGACATGAAACGCTTGACTTCACATGTGGCTGGTATTGTTTTATTATTGTACTTATGAAAATGGGAATTTTCATCAAATGTACAATAAAGAAAATCAGTTACGTGTTAAGTTTATACATATAATTTTTAAAATTCATTTTTATAGCTGTATTTACCTTTTAATCAATAGAAATAGAATTGGGGAGGAAAACTTAATTGTACTGTTTTGTTTGAGTTTGCTTTATTGCCCCTTTCCAAAGAAGAACCTAATATATAAGAAATGGAAATTATACCCTTCCAAGTTCCTTTGCACCTTCATCCATTTCTAAATTTAGGAACTCATAGCTTTATCCCTTAAAGTCTTCATCGTGAATGCTATATCAGTCTTATTTTTTTTAAAGAAAATGAGAGGGAGAATTCAGGAGTTACAATTAATGTCTCTGAGTTACAAAATAAGACACACCTACCATAGTAACGGGTAACTAGGTGGCAAACAATCCTCAATTCCGAAATCGTGCATTAATATCAATGCATTGACATTTACAGTAGATGTTCGTGAGGCTTGCCGCAAGTTTTGATCCATTTATGGCACTTCTCCGAATCTTTAGAGTATTTAGCAAAAGGGATCAACAAAATTCAGTTTGCTAAGTGTTCTGGTTAACAGCAATCAGATTTACAATGCTTGCAGCGGGCTTGTAAGCACAATACCATTTTGCCGTCACTCAAGTTTTTGTGTGCAGAAATTTGTTTTGTACAGTAAATTGCATTGACTACATAAGCGCGCCGCTAGCTAGTTTTACTGTACCAGTACCGCGTAGGATGTTTGCCCCACTTTAGTTATGCAGATTTTGTTGTTAGGCAAATTCATGCGGTGATTGGTTGAAAAAGCTGTCAATCATCTAACTCAGACAGGTTAATTCAGTTTAGGTCTTTAGGGGAGTGTTTGTTATGTGAGGTTTATTGAGCGCTTTTTAAATTATTACAATATGGTTTTGAGTAAGAAATTTTAACCAATAAGTTACTTGCTTTAGTAATGTTTGACTTTTAAAGGAAAAGTGACCCAGCTCTCTCAGAGCTACAATATTTGTGACATTTGGTGGTAAACCTAATACATATTTATGAAACGAATTGTAAACTCTTATTGTACTTTCATGGGGAGTGATGCCCCATAACTCAGAACCATATGTTAAAATAGGCATTATCTTATGATATAAACTTTGGAGGATAAATTACTGGTTAAGACAAAATTTTCTTAAAATTTAACAAAGCTACCTTGGACTTTGAACTCAGTTGAACTTGGGGTTTTGACCATACTCCTTTTGGTGTACAAATTAATCCAAAGTAATTATAGTTATTTACAGTCTCAATAATCTTGCCTTTGAAATAAAAACGTTCATTTCTTGCAATGTGTCCACCCATAACAATCATGTTCGAAGTTCAAAGTTGAAGAGACTGTCAGCATCACAAGATATTGGTCTCTGGTTTATTCACTGACCAAGAGAACATTTTTCAATGCTGGTTTGAAGTGATACTCAAGTTTTTAAGTCATAGCCATACATATCCCACAGCTTGAGATGCATTTCATTTTACTCTGTAAATTTAGATTTTTTAAACTTGTGATGTAAAACAAGATTTATTGAAAAAAGTAAAGACAAAAGAACCTTATTATATGACAAGTATGTAGATCATTCTTTTGTGTTGTCCAAATCACTACTATTTTGACACTTTTAACTTGAAATTTAGACATTTAAAAAGGAATTTTATCTCAATATACTTTGTTACTTTTGTGATTACTTCAAGTTTAATTTTTATATTGATAAGAATATAAATATCATTAATTCCTGCAGATGATAGATCAAAGATACAGCAGTGTAGTCTGTATGATGTCATTAATCACTTTAGTTCAAACAAAATGGCAGCTTCTTGATATAAGATGAAATTAAGATGAAGAAAGCAGCTGTATATATGACTTTAAATGTCATGATTTAAGTCTTTTAGATAATATTTTGGGTAGTTGTGATTCTGTTAAGTTTCTCAATCATATTGGAGTTGGTTAATGTATCCTGTTAAGATATAAGACATATATAATTCATGAAGAAGCTGAATCGCGACTGCTTGTATAAGTGATTCTTTTCCTATTCCTGTTCTGCCTTTCTTGGCTAGTGATTATACTTCTATCAGTATACAAACTTGGGGCTTCATCGTATTGCACAGTGAAGGATAAGTTTCCTCCAGGAAACAGCAACAACCTTACATTACCTAGATGCTTCGTGCCAATTGGCACATAAGGCCTCCACACAATGTTTCAACTCAATCCTACACTCTGCAGCAATCTTGGTTTTGTTCCATGTTTTCCACCCTGCCTTATTTCTTTCCTTTTCAACGGTTCTCCTCTCAGTCGTTTTGGGTCTCCCTCTTTTACGTTTTCCATCAGGTGCCCATGTTAGAGCTGTCACACAGTCGTCGTTTTGTTCGTGCCTTAATATGTGACCAATGAATTTCCATTTCTGTCTGACATCATCGCTGAGGAGTTGGATATCAGCCCTTTGCAGTACTTCCTTTGTTTGAAATCTTATGTTGCCATCTAATGTTAAAGATTCTTCGTAGGCATTTGTGTTGGAAAATGTCAATTTGTTTTTCGTCACCTTTATTCATTTTCCAGGTTTCCCTTCCGTACAGGAGAACATGATTTACTAGGGTTTTGTACAGCCTAATCTTTGTATTATTGCTAATACTGCTTGAGCTCCATACTTTTTTGAGTCTCACGAATGTACTTCTTGCTTTCTGTAATCTATTGTGTATATCACTGATCCTCTTCCCTCTTTGGCCACTGTAGCACCCAGGTAGATGACGTTTTCTACGTTGTCGACAATGTCTCCATTTACTGTAATGTTGCCATTGCTTCTTGTATTGAATTTCATGATCTTGCACTTCTGTGTGTTAAATTTCAATCTGGTTCTTTTTGCCTCTTTGCTAGCCTTTTGGCCTTAGGAGAGCAATGTCATCTGCAAAGTCTAGGTCATCAAGTTTGGATTTGAACTTCCATTGGATTCCTGTCTCACCATTCTGCATTGCTCTCCTCATCACCCAGTCTATGACAAGTAGGAACAGGAAACTTGACATTGGGCAGCCTTGTTTACACCAGTGGTAACTGGGAACCAGTTAGTTGTGTCATTTTGATCAATTACAGCACAGTTAAAATTCGCATATGGCTGTCACGATGCTGACCAATTTGTTGGGTATTCCATAGTGCTTCATTATTAACCATATGTATTCTCTATGAACTGAGTCAAATGTCTTTTCAAAGTCTATGAAGTGTATGTACAGTGGGCTTACCATTCGTTGACTTGTTCAATGATGTTTCTCAGTATGAAGATTTGTTCAGTAGTTCCTTTACCTTTTCTGAACCCAGCTTGTTCCTTTCTCAGTTTGTTATCTGTTCCTTCACTAATCCGGTCATGATGATTCTTCCGAATATCTTACTAGCGATAAGTAATTAAAGGTTATGCCTCTCCAATTTTTACATTTCTTTAGATCACCTTTCTTTGGGAGCTTGATAATTAGTCCTCTTTTCCATTTACTTGGATTTTTTGTGTAACCATACTTTGTCTAGTAACTCTTTCAGTTTTATGGTTGTGAAATCAGTGTCTGCTTTGAGTAACTCTGCTGTGATACAATCGATTCTTAGTGCTTTGCCATTCTTGAGTTGCTTGATGGCAGCTTTTATTTCTGTCAGGCTTGGTGGGTTTGTGTCCATGTCTGTAATTTCTGCTTCCTCTTGTTCCATGTGACAATGTTGTCTGGTTTCTCCCTATTGACCACTTCTTCAAAGTACTCGCTCCATCTCTGGAGGTTTCCTCTCTTCCACGTATTACGTTTCCATCTTTGTCTTTCACTGCATACTCTCGTTTAGGTTTTTTGTTGCTCAGGGTTTTCAGATTTCACTAGTGTGTATGGTGTTTTCATTTGATGCGATCTTGCTGCATCTTCTGCCTGCTTGGCTATCTCATCTATCCATCTTCTTTTCTCAGCTCTCATTTCATTTTTAACCTCTTTATCCTTCTGTTTGTAGTCATTCAATTTTTCTTTCACCCTTTCCGACCTGGTGCTTTCTATTTTCTGTTTTATATCTTTTCTTTGTTCAACCATTGTCCATGCTTCTGGTCCTATCCATAGTTTGCTTTGCTTTTTCTTGTAAACTAATACTTCTATTGCTGTCTCTGTAAATGCTTTTTCCATTATTTTTCAGCCTTATCGATTCCATCATCTGTTTCCTCACATTCAGTGGTGTATTCATCTTGCAGTGTCTGATATCTGTTTCTCAATTTTTATGCTGAATTGATTCTTAACGTCTACCCTCTCTTCACTTTATAAAGTGGGGCTTTCTTTAACTTCAGATGTATTGCAGTTCTGACTAAATGGTGGTCACTTGCTATGTCTGCAGATCTCAGGACTCTTGTATTTCTTACTGAGCTTCTGAACCTTCTGTTGACTAATGTGTGATCACTTGGTTTGATGTTAATCCATGGGGGGATACCCACATCAGTTTGTGTATTTCTTTGTGTGGAAAAAGTGTGATCGTGATGACGAGATCATTTATGTCGCAGAGATCGCAGTCTTGTGCCAATGGTGTTTAAGGTTCCTGCTAATGTTTCCCCATTGCTCTCTTGTAATTGAGGTAATCACAGCCTACTTTTGCATTCACGTCCCCTGATATGATCAGCATGTCATGCTTGTGGACTGTCAATTTCACTTTGCAAGTCATAATAGAATGCATCTTTCAAGAGGTCCTCTGCATCTTCAGTGGGAGCATAGGCATCTATTATGGTCAGCAACAACATTTAAGGAAATAGCACACAACTGTTATGAGAAACATGTTATTGATATGACACAAGCTTGAAGAAATTTCTGATAGACTTAGACATCCTATTGAGTAAGCTGTTTTATAAAGATTGTCAAAGAAGAACTCATATCTGGTGGTTAATATACTAGATGTTTTCTTCATCGTAATTACATGCACCTGATTGTTATAGTCAAAGAATATGGAAGTGCATATAGTATTATATATATATATATATATATATATATATATATATATATATATATATATATATATATATATATATATATATATATATATATATATATATATATATAATCTCTATATATATGAAAGTGCTTTTTATGTGAAAAGCATGATAATTCCATATATATATATATATATATATATATATATATATATGTATATATAAATATATATATATATATATATATATATATATATATATATATTTATATATTTACATATATATATACATATATTTATATATTTATATATATATATATATATATATATATATATATATATATATATATATATATATATATATATATATATATATATATATATATATATATATATATATATATATATATATATATATATATATATATATATATATGAAAGTGCTTTTTATGTGAAAAGCATGGTAATTCCATTATTTGTCCAACTGAACGGCTTTCAAGTCAAATAGTTTGGACTCTAATAGTGCAGTACCTGCTTGTTACAAAGAAAACAAATTTTTGTGTTGGTGAGTGGTAATTTAGTCTTAAAATCCAATAATCAAAAGTAGTTAAGGAATTGCACCTGGAAATTAATGGGATAATTAATTTTTAATTTGTTTAAATGTTGAGGTCATATAGAGATAATAAACATTTTTCCTTTGAAAAGAGTGTAACATAAAAACTACTCATATATCTTACATATTTAGATTCAGAATTAGGTAAAATTAGGGAGAGTGATGTAAGTGTCTCTGTATCAACCTTTTTAACTGCAGGAATGAGTGCAGACACTGTACAGTACAAACCATTAGTTTGCAAGTACCCGCTAGAGTATGGGGGTTGATTAAGATACCGTTTGAGCAAAAACACAAGAGTAAGAGGGTTAGTGTGTTAAAAATTGACTATAATCAGCCCCTGGGCAGACAAGCATTGGCTAGCATTAGTATTCCTGACTTATGATTCATGTTCGATGGAATAACAAGGCTTGATGTTTAATTATTTACAGAAGACGAAGAACCGGCCTCAATACCTGAAGAAGCTGGAGAAGGTTTGAATGACTTCATTCAAATTTTAGCACTGAAATTTATTTGCAATTGTACTGTACAAAAGAAAGAAGATTGTCTGTTAGAGTAATCGTAGAATACAAAAATTGTTTGTTGCATAGAAATCACTTGTGTCCTGCTTCAAAGAAATTGTTATCAATTGAAGAAAAAAGGTAAAGAGAAATCATATCCTGATGAATTTCATAAAATGGATGTTCAAAGTGCACACAAAGAAAAGTGAAGATTTTTGATATTTAATGGATTAGTTGAGTTGTCAAGAATGTTTATCTTATATAAAAGAGGACTTCCAAAAGAAACAAAATGGTGAAAAAAGCATTAAAAAATCTTATTCCATTAAGGAGATATTTAAGTTTAAAATTTGGTATCATTTGTGTAGGAATGACTGAATTCAGACTAGTTGTGATGTCATAGCCTTAGATCCCTCGAAAGTCTTTATGTATTCTATCATATTTTGTCCTGTGATTTTGTGGCTTAAAAACCATGGGATATGTCAAAAAAGTAGTAAAACTGAATATAGGAAGGGTATTTATTATATACCACCTGAAGAAAATTTGAGGAAAAATAATTTAAATAGTGAAAAAATTAAATAAACTTTCTTTAAAATACATTAAGATTTTGAGGAATCTGAGGCTGTGACATCACAACTAGTCTGATTTCAGTTGTTTCTGCACAAATGATGCCAAACTTTAAACTTGAATATCTCCTTAAAGGAATAAGATTTTGCAATGCTTTTTTCACCATTTTGTGTCTTTTGAAATTTTTATATAAGATGGACATGCTTGACCACTGAACTAATCTTTTAAAGAAGTTTATTGCATTTATCAGACTTCAATGACCTCTTAGTTATGTGTTACAAGAGTCGGATAGACAGAAGACAATCTTTTTCGGATGAAAATAATTTACTTTTACGCACAAACATATCGGCAATGGCTAGGGAAGTGTGTTTTCAATTTAATTAATTTTTGTTTTTTGAACAAGTTTAAATTCTAAAGCAACTGCAATGCATTTTCCAGTCTTATTTTTTAGAAGTGCATTTAAAATAGTCCAAACTTATTTCACCATGCACTTACATGTAGTCCCATTTAGTGGCTGCAGAAGTCGGAGAGACCATGACTCCAACACACCCTCATTTTTTTTTTTTTGGTGCAATGCACGTTACGTTGAAACATTCAATAACACTACTTTTTTATCACATTTTCTTGGTTTGTTAGCATCGTCTCATCTATTTCCTTTGTATTTCAAGATAATGAAATCAAATATCCGTTTTGAATTTTGCTTACATATTGCACAGGTCTACTTCTACAACTATATTTGTTGCACAATTTTACATATTACCCTGAACAAAGATATGTCAGTTGTGTAAAGCCTCTGGTTAAATGGTGTAGGAGGAACTTTTGTGCTAGGAGCCATGAGGGGATCAGGAAAAAAAAGGGTGGGGGGGGTGGTTACAAATCTTTATCTGGAAACACTGATAAAATATTACTAAGATTTCTTCCATATAGGAAACCTTTTGAAATATGAATTTACATACATTGATGTTCCTTTGAATTTAAAATTGATCTCGATCTCATGCCTTATCCTGAGGTGAGGGTGAACTTGGTTTGCTAGATAAAGGAATTTGAAACTTGTAATAGAATTTGCTTAGGAAATACTGGACGCTGTATACAAAACCAATTGGGTATCTGCAATTTCAGTCATATATAACACCATTGATGTGTTCATATTGCTTGCTTGAATTAATTTACAATACTTTGTTATAATTTGAGTAACTGCTTCGTTTGATGCTCCTCGAAATTTCCCTAAAAGCTAGTTAGCTTGTGAGTTTGTTGTCAGTATCAAACACTTTAAATGTCTCCAGAATTCTTCTTCCTGTCTACAACAGGAACATTTATTTAAATTTACTCTATTTTCCAAATTAACATTTATGCAAAAATCCCAGTTGTATGTTTTTGATTTTTTTTCTGCTTCTGTTCATATAAATAACAGTGAAAATTATGTTCGCTTGCTCAGTTTGTTATAGAAATTTGACCCTAATACTTTTCTGGCAGAGAAAAGTTTGACAAATAAAAAGGCCCCACTCTTTTCGTTTCCTTCCTTATTAGGATGGTGGGTCGTATAATTTCCTATTTGTGGTGTAGATTTTGTTGCCTGCGGAATGAATGAACATATAGGCAACTTTGGATAGATTGTCTGAATGAATATTTATCCTAAAATGACCAAAAAGTAGCAAATCCTACAAAAATTGATTCAACATTGAAGCACAGTTATTCCAATTGAATGTTTCTTATTTGATTAGTTCTGTAAGTAAAGTAACAGTGTTTCAGAAATTTGATCACCTAGTGTCATGGAATAAAGTATTTTGAATATTTGTCTTATTCACTTATCTTATTTCTCTGGCCAAAGTTATTTTGAGCACTTGATTAAACTTCCCTGTTTTAAATCATGGTATGTTTTGATACTCTTTCACAAAATTATTGAAGTGCTAATATATATGCATTTGTTTGTTCACAAATTTAGTTCCTGGTATTTCCCAACATAATTTCAGATGTATTATGTTTATTATCAAATATTTATGTGGTATGTAGGATGTGAGTGACACATCATATTTAATGAGTTGCGTGTAATAGTAAAACTATTTAAGCTGAAGTGGAACTTTGAGGGAAGTGAAAAGGTTATACCAAATTTATTGGGTTGGTGGGGGTGCAGGGAGGGGGTGAATGTATATCTGAATGATATGTAATTAAAAACTGACAGAGGCATAAATTTCTTCCACTTTTAAAATATGATTTCAGATTATTTGAGGTGGGTGGAGTGGTAGACCCTATTCTTAAGCTCGTAAAAAGAAAACCAAAGACCCAGAAATATACAATTGTAGCACTGAAAGTTGAATTATGATGTGACATTGATAAGTCAATATATTTTCATTTCTATATATTTCTTTTCGAATCAATTGATCAAATTAAAACAGTAATTTATTCAATTTAAAGAGGGGTGCAGGGTTTGTGACTTTTAAATTAAAGGTGGAAAGAGTAGGGGTTCAATGGACCTTGATAATGTTATTATTGAAAGTGGAGGGTCTAGTTCTCCATTTCCCCAATCATTATTCATCCTTCTATGAAACCTTTGTTGGATATTGCTTGAGCAAAGTCAAAATTCAATGAGTTTCTAGTTTATGCATATTTGGGATGGTAGTATTTGCTGTAACATTTAAGATAGTATCTTTAAAATGGAAGAAGTTACCGAAATAATTGCATCAGATTCTAACAACTCAAAACAATTTATCAGAAATCATAAATAATTCTAAATGCCATTTTTCTGCACTGCATTGTTTTATATTAGAAAGCAATAATCAAAGTGATATTTGTAATTTTAGAGGAGGAACTGGAAAAAGAACAAGACGTAGAAGAAGAAACTGAAGAAGGTTTGATTGAATCTGTTATCTTTGGTGCAGAGATACACTAAGCACCTATTCCAAGTTTACTACTTTTTGACTGTATATGCAATAAATATCATTTGCAAGATGAGTTTTAAGATGCAACATGGATAAACCCAATAGCTTAGATTAGATTTTATTTTGCAAATTTTTGTTTTGTCCAAGAAATATTTTTATGCTGTCTTTTAGTTTCATATTGACAGATTATCACCTTCTTGGATGTGTGTTCAACTTGGCACAAATTATGTTAATATTTGCTTAATTAAATGAAATATTAATTACTGCCATTCAGTTCTTCAGAGGTGAAATACAGAAAACGTTCCTTACGCCAAGGAGGAATTAAATGTTCAGGATTACAAAATGATTTGTAGAGATAAGCAGAGTCAAGTATGAAGGATGCCTTCATTTTCCTTTAGTCCTACTGTCAAATTTTAACATAGTGTCGTATATTTCCATAAAATTTGAGATTTTTTAGCCATCTGCCTATGATTGTTTATTCGTTTCCTTGCTCTGTGAAATGTTTCTCTCTTGTCCTTACCATTTGAAAAGAAAATACTTTTTGAAGATTTTATATGAAATAGAAAATGAAGTTAAAGAAGGGAATTTTCATTTGTGTTACCACTCATTATACCGTCAGTAAATTATCCATTGAGAAATACAGCACTTTTGATTAGCTGTTTCTGATATAGGCTTGCAGTGTGCCTTCCTCATTTGTCTCTTGTGGGAATCTAGGAAAAAGACAAACAAAATCTGTGAAAAGAAACCATCAAATAGTGGCGTCGCCAAGGAGGGGTAAGTGGGCAATCTCCCCCTCCCAATATTTTATTCCGTTGGTTCAGATTTTAATCCATCGGTTGAGATTAGTGCCGTTGGTTGAGATTGGTGCCGTCAGTTTGAGATTGGTGCCGTCAGTTTAACATATCTTGTCGATTCAATTCAATTTCCTGCTCCCCCCCCCCTCCCATATGGAAATCTTGGCTACGCCATTGCCATTAAACATTGTCTAGTTTTTAAACACTCAAAAGTATATAATATATTCATATGTTACCTTTTTGTGTACTCTCATATCTTGCACTCATTGGCATCTAGTCAGGGACATAGCCAGCCCCTTTCAGAGGTCCTGCCCCCTGTTGCCCCCTAATGAAGTGTAACTCAAAAACAGAATGTGCACTTACATACACACTCCTCTAACATCTGCACACCCCGACACATCAAACACCAACCCACCCAACACACACACACAATATGCAAATTTTAAGCACTTACCATAAACCCTACCTCCATCCCTCTTTGACACTGATGTGACTTATTATTGATTACATGTGTACTACCAGCTGATTTCAGCACAAGATTAAAGTGGCAGGAGCAATCGATATGGATGCTTTCATAAACAGACACCTTCGCGGAACAGCTCAAAAATATGAGAAGCAACCTTTATTAGTTGTAACACATAAACTGTAGATTCTTCTTCAGCTTAAGTACGCTTAATGTTACATCTTCCGATACAAGCTAATAAAGATCTAATGGTGAATTAGGGTCAGGGTGTGACAAATGTCGGAAAATTTTGGAAAAGCAAACTCCTGGGCCTACACATTCTGGTCATGGCAGTCTACTTGTAGTAAATATGAAAGCAATATTTTGTGGTACTCTGCCATCTAAGGGTTAAACTGATTTATTATCAAAACATGCTTTTAGTTTTATCTAATAGGCAGCCATTGTGTTTGTCTTGGTGTATACAAGTTTTTTAAAAGTTAAAAAAGCATTAAATTAGTATTAAAGTTTAACCAGCGTTCATTACCAGGCCACGTAAAAACTGAAATCATGCAGCTTAGTACCCCTATGCACCTCACCAATTTAAGCACCCATACTGTTATGCTTACAATTTACATCATTAATCTCGTCCCTACAAAATGTAAACCTGCCACCATTCTTGTCCCCCCCCCTCCCCTAAATGCCAGTGCCTAGCTATGCCACTGCATCTGGTTGCTCAGGAAAGTGGTTGGCTGTAGAAAGTGGGCATGACTTTAAAAGAAATGAAGACGGTACCAAAAATAATATCAATCAATAATTGCACTTCACATCGAGAATTATTTTGCCTTATTAGAATTCTATTCATAAGAATCTTTTCACTCCTAAGTACTTTACAGCAATATATATGGAACGGAGGTGCCCCTGTAGCCTTGAAGCAATTCAGGCTATGCTTCAGATGCTAATAATAATTGAATTTCTGTTTTGTTTTTATTTCTTGTCATAATTTTTGTTTTGCTATCATTGTCAAAAAGGTTTTGTAGGCATTTGTTCATTGAAAATGTGTACTCATAAAACTAACAAAAAGTGATTATTCAAAGTTTATATTAATTGTGTTTAAACCTGTATAAATAAAGCAAGCATCATTTAGTTGCACCTCAAGCTACTGTTGGTATTTATGTAACAAGCACTTACAATATTTTCTGTAATTATCATTCGCTAAAAGCAACATACTCAAAGCTAGCTAAATTCAAAATATCAGTGCTTAAAGGGAACCTTGTCCCAAGAAAATAGTTTGACATTGCATTATAGTGATATCACATCCAATAATGATTAGTTCCCTTTTCTGTATTTGTGTAAATATTTTGATCAATTAGAAATGTTGTATCATATATTTATGTCCACAATAACTGGCCTTAATTCAAGGATAATTTTGCTGAACATGAACATGTTTTGAAATATCAGTTCCTCTTTATAGTGAGACACAATTATAAGATTTTGCAAGGAATTCTGATCAAGGCATGATACCCACTACCTTCTGATCAAGGCAATTATACCTATTTCCTTATGATCAAGGCATGATACCCACTACCTTCAGATCAAGGCATGATACCCACTACCTTCTGATCAAGGCATGAAGCCCACCATCTTCTAATCAAGGCATGATACCCACTACCTTCGAATCAAGGCATGATACCCACTACCTTCTAATCAAGGCATGATACCCACTACCTTCTAATCAAGGCATGGTACCCACTACCTTCTGATCAAGGCATGATACCCACTACCTTCTGATCAAGGCATGATACCCACTACCTTCTGATCAAGGCATGATACCCACTACCTTCTGATCAAGGCATGATACCCACTATCTTCTGATCAAGGCATGAAGCCCACCATTTTCTAATCAAGGCATAATACCCACTACCTTTGGATCAAGGCATGATACCCACTACCTTCTTATCAAGGCATGATACCCACTACTTTCTGATCAAGGCATGATACCCACTGCCTTCTGATCAAGGCATGACACCCACTATCTTCTGATCAAGGCATGATACCCACTACCTTCTGATCAAGGCATGATACCCACTACCTTCTGATCAAGGCATACCCACTACCTTCTGATCAAGGCATTATACCCACTACCTTCTGATCAAGGCATTATACCCACTACCTTCTGATCAAGGCATTATACCCACTACCTTCTGATCAAGGCATTATACCCACTACCTTCTGATCAAGGCATTATACCCACTACCTTCTGATCAAGGCATTATACCCACTACCTTCTGATCAAGGCATTATACCCACTACCTTCTGATCAAGGCATTATACCCACTACCTTCTGATCAAGGCATTATACCCACTACCTTCTGATCAAGGCATTATACCCACTACCTTCTGATCAAGGCATACTCACTACCTTCTGATCAAGGCATTATACCCACTACCTTCTGATCAAGGCATTATACCCACTACCCTCTGATCAAGGCATTATACCCACTACCTTCTAATCACCTACCTACTGTACCTATTTTGCTTCTCTTATTTTTTTTTATATATAATTGATTCCTTTATCAAAAGGATTTATTGTTTGTAGAGGGTGGATGTGGCTATATTTTCCACAGTGAATCTTACTTTTATCTTATTTTTAATGGACTAACTGCCAAAAAGACATCATAATAATGCTCAGTTTGATACATCTTGAGTCTCAAACAACTCTAATGCTTTTGAAACCTATAAGCTCATAAGTTTTTTTTAAAGTTCATTTAATAAAATATTTCCAGCTGCAAATTATGAAGTGATAATGTACCATGTAATTTTTTAAACAATGTAGCAGTGCCTCAAACAAAGATTCAACTCATGATCACGATTAACGATATTGGCTTAAATCAATGCCTTCAATTGTTTTACACATGATACCAATTTTAGACCTTGCTGGTTTAATTGCTCGTAACAAAGTACACAAAGTTTGCTGTTATGAATTGACTGGTAATATACTTATTTCAATTTTACTGAGAACATATATTGCTTTTGAATGACCTCAAGTTCCTAAGAGGAAGTTTCTACTTTCCTGAAAAATGGTGGTAGGAAGTATGACTGTCCCTGGGAATGTGTGAAATTGGAAAGGTTTAGATCAAGTTGACAGATCAGAAAGTAAAAATATCACTTTGCATTGACAAGCAAGTGCCATGTAATCTTCCGTTTGTTACCTCAGTCAAGGAAGTTGGATGTAGGTTATGTTTTTGCCCCGGTTTGTTTGTGTGTTTGTTTGTTTGTCATCAACATTTCTCAAGAACAGATTAGTAGTTTTTGATTAAATTTGGTGTGTGGTTTTTATGCTGCTTAAGGAAGAAGTGATTAAAATTGAGACACTGGAACAAGGAAAGGGCCCAAATGGAGGGGTGGGGACGTTTTAGGGTGAGTTTGTCTGTCATTAGAATATCTAAAGAACTTAATTGGATTTGGATTAAATTTGATGTGTGGTTGTATTATTGCTTAAGTAACAAGTGATTTAATTTTGGGACGTATTGGTACAAGGGAAGGGCAAAAATTGAGGCGTGGGGATGTTTAGGGTAAGGTCTTGTCTAGAGGTAGTTGAAACTTCCCAATGGAATGTGGTGAACAATTAATTCATGCCATGAAAAGAAATCCAATCAATTTTCTGGGATCAAAAAACAATTGGTTCCTGCCATGAATGGAAAATGATGGAATGAGAATCTTAACTGAAATGGTTTGAATCGTATGTTACAACAGCCGTCAAGTTGTGGGTATAAATGGTAAATTCTCGAGTTCCAGAATTATCAACAAAGGTGTACCACAAGGTTCGGTTTTGGGGCCCATGCTTTTTTCCATTTACACAACGCCTATCAAACAAATAATTGAAAAGAACAACGTAAACTATCACAAGAATCTTGGCATTGTCTTTGATCAACACATCACAATAGAGCAACGAGAATCAAGTGTAATCAGGACCTGCCATTTTCATCTTCAAAACATCAGCAAAGCTCGCAGTTTTTATCTACTCAGGCTTGCAAAACAGCCATTCAATGCCTTGTAACTTCAAGACTTGATTACTGCTGTTCTCTATTTACAGGAATCTCTCAAACACAAATTAAAATCTGCAGTTAATGCAAAACAAAGCAGCTAGGGTTGTTACAAGGCACGCTCATGTTTATCACATTTCACCAATACTTGCTGATTTACATTGGCTACCTTGTCATCTTCGAGTTCATTTTCGCCTTCTGATGTATATCTTCAAATGTTTTCACAAGCTTACACCAAGGAGGTAGCACTCTAAAGTGGTAGCACTCTAAAGTGGTAGCACTCCAAAGTGGTACCACTCCAAAGTGGTACCACTCCAAAGTGGTACCACCCCAAAGTGGTACCACTTCAAAGTGGTACCACTCCAAAGTGGTACCACTCCAAAGTGGTATTACTCCAAAGTGGTACCACTCCAAAGTGGTACCATTCCAAAGTGGTACCACGCTAAAGTGGTACCTCCTTGCTTACACCATCTTATCTTCAGGACATATTCACATTCTATCATCCCAATCGACCTTTAAGGTCCTCAACTGACAAACTCACACTAGTTAATTTCCCTTAAAAAAATAAAGTAGAGAACCAAGCTTTATATCATGCCAGCCCACCACGCCAGCCCACCTCTGTGGAATGCTTTATTCTTTCAAATCAGAAACAGTTCCTACATTAATGTGTTTAAAAAACACCTGGAGACTTTTCTCTTCAAGAAAAACTTTCAGCATGTATAGTAACTGTTTTGTGTTCATCTCTTTTATTTTCATGTTTTTACTACCTTATTGTAGGATTATTTGTGTATGAAGTTTTGGTTTGTTATGTAAAGTGCAGAGAACCTTGGGATTTTGTGCTGTATAAACACTGAGAAAGTAAGAAGTAACTGAAAGGAAGTCAAAAAATGAATGCTTAGCCTGAATGAAACTGAAAACAATGATTATGGCCTTGGAAGAAATCAGTCAGAAGATAATCTTTAAGTATCCAGAATGCAAACGATCGAGTATTGAGGATGTTTTTATATGATGCAAAATAGCAGGCATCAATCGCAGGTTGAATAGTTTGAAACCATAATGTATTATTCAAATTTCATTGAGTTGATCATAAAAATTGTTAATTAATAGCGTTGAAGTACCTACTTTCAGTTTCAATTCCTATAGTCCACAGATAGCAATCACATGTACATGTTCTGATATTTGCATTAATCATAAGATCATATGAGTATGTTTTTCAAGAGATTGAATTATATACCCATCTCTTTATGTGTAAAGGTTCCACCCATGTGCAAAGGCAACATATTATTTTTGTGTTATCATTCTTTAATACCTTGCGGGCCTGCCTGGACTACGTAAAGAGTTGAAAGCATTTTCTTTTGTCTATATAATTAAAGATAATGGCCTCGTAATTAAAATGGTTATGCCTGATCAAAGTAGTTTAAAGGCTCCAAGGGTTAAAAGTTTAAGATATTGCAAAATGCCATTGTGCTATCTACATGGTATGTATTATCTGTTAACACTTAGTACATGTAATGTCACCTCCCCCTCATCAAGGAGCTCAGTTTATAAAGTTTAGATATCTGTGTTATTCACTCTCTGCTTCTCTCAATATGTTAGAATTCAATAAATGATACAGTGAATGGTAGCTCCTAACATGTTTTTGTTTCAAGGGATAAATAGTGATGTGTCCGGAAAAAGTGAAATATGAATTATAGCTTACATATAGCTGAAGGCATTTGGAAAAATAGGCATTGTATAGCAGTAAAATTAATAAAAAGACATTATCTGTGCCAGTTGTAATTTTTTGTGATGTTTCTAATGTGGTAGAAGCAAATTCACATAAACATCCCTCTGAAAATGCACACAAATGTCTGATGTAAAAGAAAGAAGCCAGTTGTACCTTATTTTGAGTGTCTGAAGGGCTGTTAGAATGTGAGGTGTTGTTAAGTTATCACCTGCATTTCTGGAATAACATAGACGCATCTCCTCAGCTATCCCTATTTGACTATTCCAGATATGTGGTCTGTCTTGAAAACCATGTGAAAGGGGCCTTTCATTCATTACTGCATTTCCTTAGCAATGTAGGCACCTCTTGCAAATTAAGATTCTTTTCCTCTTGCTTCAAACTCATTTTGTATCACCTTGTTCTGCTGTAAAAGGAAATGGCTTTAGAAGCCATCTCTTCAATTTACAGTCTCTAAATGTAAATGTCAAATTTTGATGTTATAATCATTTTAATTGTGTAGATTTGTTGATAATATCTTTGGCAATTTGCCCAGGAAATCATTCACCCAATACTCTGCAACTCTCTGAGAAAGCTTTGCTTCTTGTTCTGGCCTGACCAAAAGGCAGTTATTAAACTCAAATGCAGGAACCGTTAAAAACAACTATGGGGAATTTTCATTGATTTTTAATACTAGTAATGGATGTTGAGGCTTAAAAAGGGAATGCTTAGTTACGGTTGACTCCACTAAATACATTCAACCGTGAGATATGTATTATGGGTTAAGTGGTGATGTGGAGTCTTGTTTGGCCAATCCAAATATACAAACAAAACAAATTTGTGGAATTTGAACTGAAAGTAATATTCTTGGAGGGCTGGTAGACCTGGTGACACAATTGCTTCAATCATGTGACACATATCTTCAATCATATTGACCATTCATACCAGTTTAGTTGTTGCTATCAAAATCGTGGGTGCAAGTACAATTCTAAGTATATTGACCTAAAATCAAAACAGCCCAACCTGAGATTGTATGAAGGAAATTTTAATTTTGTTCAGTATCAATGATTACTGTATCTAACTTGATGATTCAGAGTCTGTGGGAAGAGAGCATTGTGCTACTTAATCAGCTTATCCTGTTCAGAATAACATGATGAGAGAAAGGAACACATGTGATCTGCGTCTCATTGTAAATTAGGGACTTAAGTCTAATAGTTTTGCTTTCATGCCCTTCCAAGCTACAATCCTGGACCAAAGTACTTGGCACTTTTTTCTTCCCCTTATACTCCTCTCCAATGATGCAGATATAATACCACAAACCTTTCTTGCAAAGCGCGTGTCAATATTGAATCGAGGTGGAAGGGGAAAAAGTGCCAAGACTTTTGTCCATGATTGTAGCTTTATACTCTGAATAAAAGTAGTTTTTAAAGTCGGTCTTTTTAATGCTTCAGTACTAATCAAAAATGTGAAGAATTTTTGATGAATTGAAAATCATTAATTAATTTCAGAAAATGTTTAAAAGTAATTTTGTATGATATTTAGCATAGCATAGCAAGGTTTAACATCCTAAAAGCATCCAGTGCTGAAAATTATATAAAAACAGCCTTTGATAACCATTTGTGAACTCACTGGTTGCAGACCCACCGGGATACGAACTCGGGACATGCGGGTGAGAGGACAAAGCACTAACCACTACACCATGGAGGTCTGTAATTCCATTTCAATAGTTTATATTCCAGTGGGTTGCCTTTTGCCAGTTCTGTAATAGTAAGGGACATGGTCAAGACTTTAGTCAGTGGCAGTTCGCATATTATTATCTTGAAAATTTTGGCCTGAATATTCAAAATGCTATAAGATAATGCTATAGGATAATCGAGTTACAACAGATTTACTTTAAGATTTTCATTGTACCTCCTTTCAAAGAAGCTATTTTGTATGTGTGTTGCACATAAATGACATGTTCTACTTTGCACTAATCAGTGATCAGATTGCCACAATAAATTTTCTTTAATATGATGAAAATAAGATTTTTTTTTTTGTCTGATATGTCTCAAAGATTTATGCTTAATATGTTGGCATTTCATGTTAGGTTATAGGCCTATGTATCAATTTTAAAAGTATGTCATTTTATAAAAAGTTTTAGATTCAAATCTGACAATGCAAAATGGCTACTACAATTTTTTTGTATGAATATTCAAATGAGGAAATAAGAATAGTAGTTTTATGGTTATTGACTTTTACAGTTTTGAGTTTTGGCTAGCTATGTGTTACACCACTTCTGCTTTTGTGCATGAGCACTGAACAGCTTAGCATGTTGATAAGGAAAACACCATATATAGCTGTATGAAGTGAATTCCTGGTTTGCTGTATCACAGGCACCTCACACCTCATTGTGTGACAACTTGTAAAGACCTTGAAAATGCTGATTTGCATAAAGTATTTTAGGGGAGTGTAAGGGATTTCAGGAATGTCATGACCTGATGAACTTGGATTTAAGGTGGGAAATTCACAAGCATTGCTCATCGGAACTGATAAGGGGGAAAAGTGTTAAAGGTATATTCCCATGTTTTTTCGTAACCTTTCATAAGAAAGAACATTTTTAGAAACAATTTAGTACAAAATCATGTTGATATGTTATTCCTACCAAGAGATATTCAAATTTTAAGGTTCACAAAAAATGCCAATAAACGAATAGAAAAAGGCTCAGTATGACATCACAGCAACACATTCTTCCACAAAGTTGATTATTTCATTAAAATCTTATCACCCTTTTTGGTTAGCATAATGCGAAGCATAATGCGAACCTATGTAATGGCTATTCGTCCGTCCGGCTGTCCGTCCATAGCTTTTTCCTGAGATTTCGTCAGAAATGAGTTTCTTCAGAGTTCCTCAGAAAAAGTTTCTTTAGATATCCTTATGGAAGTTAAAATTTTCTTACAAAATGTTGAAACTTTTTCAGAGACACTTAAGACAGGATTGTAGACTAGTTTCCTTAAAAAGTCTACAATACATTTGATATTTTTTTAGAAGATAACTGTTAAATGATATAATTTTCTAATATTCCTCAGAGATCCTCAAGTGTCTCTCTTGTAGCTCTTGAGATTTAAAATCCTTAAAATTCTTTGAAATATTTGGGCACCAACAGTTGTATCAGGCATGATTATTAAACTTTGCCTTCATTATTGTCATCATTTGCATAAAGTTACTACAGTATATGAAGTGACCAGACTTTTTTTTATTTAGTTTGCTTAGTCAGGGAGTGTGACAGGATATGACTGCATATGGACATAGAGAAGGATATCATGTGGAACATGGATGGGGCCATAGGATAGAATATATACAATGTGGTATGCATCATGGGCTATATCAGGCATGAATATTTGACTCCGCCTTTATTTTCTTATTCAACAGTCATTTGCATAAGTAATTATATGAACTGACACGTTCATACATAGTATACTCAATCAGCGACTGTGATAGCTAGGATGAGAATTCTTATGGAGCCTATGGGATGTCATGTAGGACATGGGGTGGGATGCCATGTGGGACATGGGGTGGGATGTCATGTGGAACAGGGTGGAATGCCATGTGGGACATGGGGTGGGATGCCATGCAGAACAAGGTGGAATGCCATGTGGGACATGGTGTGATGGCTCGAGTAACACAGAGTATGACATAGGTTGGGATGCCATGTGTGACATAAGGTATGATGCCATGTGTGACATAGGGTAGGAGGCTATGTAGGACATAGGTAGAAGGCCATGGGACATTGGATGTGATGCCATGTGGGACAAAGTAGAATGTCATTGGGACGTTGGGAGGGATATTATGTAGAATATGGTGGGACATAAGGTAGGATGCCATGTGGGACATCAGGTGTGAAGCCACTGATGCGGGACACAGGGAGGGATGCCATGTGGGACATAGGGAGGGATGTCATGTGGTACATATGGTTGGAATAATGTGGGACATACATGTAGGATGGGATCCATGTGGGACATAGGGTGGGATGCCATGAGGTTCATATGGTGGAATGCCATGTGGGACATGGTGGAGTGCCGTGTGAGACATAATATATGGTGGATTGCCATTTGGGAGATATAGTGGAATGCTATGTGGTACAAGGCATGGGATAGGATGTCATGTGGGACATGAGGTGGGATGTCATTTGAGACATAGGATTGTGGGACATAGGGTGGAATGCCATGTGGGTCATAGGATGGGATGCCTTGTGGGACATGATAGAATGCCACGTGGGACAATGGATGGGATGGGATGTCATGTGGGACATGGGGTTGGGATGTTATGTGGTAGATATGGTGGAATGCCACGTGGGACAAGGGATGTCATGTGGGACATGGGAGTAGGATGCCATGTGGAACATAGGATGCCATGTGGGACTTTTTATAATTGGTCATGCGAACCATGACAGTATTTACCACTCTACTTTATTAGTAAAACCTGCTAGAAAAATAAATTGATGAAAGTTAGGTACTTATATACATTGCCAAATATACCCAACTTCAATAACTTTTAGAAAATTGTTTCTGATCATTCAGAAACAACCAATTAACATTAAAAAAAATACATAAACATTTGCAATAGAATTGTCTCTATGACGTGAAACACGAATTCATCATACTGTACAACATTTTAAAATGATATTGGGAATCTTTAAAAATCCATATCTCCTGAACGGAATATGATATCAACCTGATTTTTTTTAACCAAATTGACTCATATAAGATATGCTCTTTCAAATAAAATTTTACAAAAAACGATTGAATATTTGTTTAAGGTAAAAGGAGTGAAGGCTGGAAATTTACTGGAGCTTTTCAAAAAAGTTCTTACCTATGGATAAACCTGTTTTTGAGGTTGGCAGATTAAGCCATATGCCGCTAATATGACCTGCTTAATATTGTTTTATTAATGTCAAAGATTAACATTTTCTTAGAACCTGCCCAGTGTTAATTTATATCATTTTCCTGGAAAGATTTCATCTCTTTGAAAGGAATTGCTATATTTACATGGAATATTTTTCATATTTAAATAGTCCAGTGTCGAGGAAATCATCAATTTTCACACAGTTTCTTGCGGGTGATAATTCTTAGGTAGAAAAAAGGTTATGGTATGTTTGGTTAGACAATTTTTGTATACAAAATAGGCCTATACCTTGTCTATAGTGAGCTTAATTAAGCTCTATTGTAAGCACAATGGTCGTATGGGTCTATCCCCTTAAAAACCCCTGAGTTGTTGCTGAATAAGCTTACCATTTAAATTCAAAAGATCTTGTAAAAATTTGCAATTATTTGAATATATATAATGAGAAAGTGTGAAATTAGCATATGTGTGCAATGCATTTTCAGTTTAATAGTGAGGGTGACTACAATTTATACAGTGAGAAAGTTTTGATTTATTCAGGCTGTGGTTTGTTTACTCATTTATTTTTGGAAAGATTTCATTAAAATGTTTTGTTTTTGTTTTTTGTTGTTGGTGGTATTGTAGCATTCGTCACTCATATAAAAATACCTTTAGAACTTGAAGTCAATATATCTACCTACTGTGGTGTAGCGGTTATCATAGCTGTCTACAGACCACGAGGCCCTGGGTTCAAGCCTGGGTTGGGTAGACACGCCAGTGTACCACAACTGGTTATCAAAGGCCGTGGACATTGACTTGGCTGTCGATGTTACAGTATGTCTGTCCGTACGTCGTACCTGTGTTCCCGTCTGGGTCGTATTGGGCGTTTCGTGATAGCATTTGTACTATCAAAACCGAATACGCAGGCGACGACCCCGTCATTGTAATTGTGTGTTCAACTCTCTCTCTGAAGTCAATATAAAGATTTGGGGTTTTCATGGGATTGAAACATGAAAAAATAACTTTCAGGTACATCATAAGTCATACATAGTACAAAAAGTTTAATGAGTGCATTTAAAAAAAGGTGCAGGACATTTTAAAGATAACTTTAGAAAAAATTAATGGCATGAAAGCAAGCTGTTTCAACTTTGCTTTTGTTTGATTAAAGAAGTGCTCAGCTAATAAGTTGGGGCATGTTACTCCAAGTCTCTAAAATATTCAAAGACATTCCTTGTCCACTCCAGTACTGCATTATCTTCCCTTTATAAATATTTAGGTCAATGGTAATTGTTTACAATGAATGCAAAATAGATTTCTCAATGATGGGAGACCTGAATGCAAGATAAGAATTCTGTTCTTTCAGATGCATTGGAATAAACAAAAACTACAGTTCTCATTCTTTTTGCTGAATACTCCTTGGTTAAGTGTATAGAGGAAGTTTATATGAGCATAATGCTGTTAAAAAGAACAAATCATGACATCACCAATACAACTTCAATATCAAAGATGCACTAATTAAATTGAGCCTGTCTACCAATTTAAAGGTACGTTGTGGTAAGCTGTAACAACAAAAGCATTTTAAGTGAAATGTTTGTGGAAGCTCTCAGTATTGATATCTTGAGTTTCATCAGGATCGAATGTCAATCCAGGCATTCATAACATGGTTTAGTCTTTGATAACTGCTAGAATTCTAGAGCGGGTCAGTTAAGTCAGCTGACGTGCCTGTATAAATGACTGCATGATGCTGAAGATGAACAATACATCAATTTAATTGTATATGTAACTATGCCAATGTCTTTGTCTTCTTAAGGTAAAATTAGTTTTAATCATACATGTAGATGGTAAATAACCAGCAGAGGGATATGGTATGAACTGTTGTAGTCTCCTGTTCAAAGGTTTATATATGTGTTAAGGCAACACAAGCTTTATTGATATAAAAGCTTTATAATGTCAGGAGAGTAGCAACAAATTTCATCAACATTGGCTACAAATGATCATTTTACAGCAATTTTATTTTTCAGGCATCAATATGCAAAATTGTAATTTGGTATGATAATTTGTAATGAATTACAGGGGACTGGTATTTTATTATGTAAATCCTTTGTTTTTTAAATTGTCTGTCATGTGTCCACATTCTGACAAAAATGTTTTGAGTCTTTAGTGTATGTCAAATGCAGGAACTCTAATCTGTTTATTTATTTAAACAATTTTGGGTGCCGTCTAAATATTTGTTATAGAATGAACGCTCAGTTAAGATGAAATGATCCGATTTCAATTCCCGTTTAAGGCACTCTTTGAACTGAATGCTTGGAACCTGAACAATCAAATGTGTTTCAATTCAATGTCCGACCCACCATGAACAATCTGATCATGGGAAATGTCAAAAACAGTAATTGTGTTTATGTAAACTATGGTCTCATTAATATAATGCAAGCTTTAATGGAATGTTCCTATTGTTTTTTGTAAAATTCTATTTGAAAGAAGATACTTTTAGAGCCAATTTGGTACAAAAATTAGGTTGATGTTTAGGAGATATAAATTTTGAAAGATTTCACAATTGCATTTTGAAGTTTTTGTACAGTATAATGAATTTGTGTTTGATGATGTCATAGAGATAATTCCATTGCAAATGTTTATGCATTTCTTTCAACATTGGTTGTTTCTGTATGATTAAAAAAAAATTCCAAAAGTTATTGAAGTAGGGTATATTTGGCAATGTATACAAATATCTAACTTTCATCAAATTATCTTTCTAGCAGGTTTTACTAATAAGAAAGGATGATAGATTTTAATAAAATACATCAACCTGGTGGGAGATTGTGTTGCATCATTTGAATAGCAATTGCATCAAATTTGCCTTGTAAACAAAAAGGGTGAATTTAGCCAGCGATGCTGGTAGCATACTGAATTTCACATTCAGGCAATGCACTATTTGCTGGAAAGTTTCTGTTGTGCAGTGCTTTCTGCCCACCAAGTGGTATCATGTTCAAATTTGATTTAATGAATTTTGCATGCCAATGTTCTTTGACTGGCAGGGCAGTGTGGGTCTGAAATAGCATCATGTGTAAAGCTAAGCTACTTCTCAGTGACAGATTGGTATGGAAACTATTTCTGCATTCATTAGGAATCAATTACGTCTTTCATGGCACTGGTTCATATATCTTGATAGAATATTTGAGACTCTTACGCTCTGAAATGTTGATTAGATTAGGAGTGTTTCTTTTTATGCTGTGATTGATAAACAAGTCAGAAGTTTAAGTTGTTCCAAACCTCCTTAACCATATTATAGGTGCTTTAAAGATAGGAATGCTGGAGTGAAACTGATTAAAGGTGTATGTACTGTTTGGTGTTTAAATAATACATCAGAATTTGCAGATTTTCATTCTCAGATTCCATGATTGTTAGAAGAAAAAACTTTATGAAAAGTTTGTGGGTTTTTTATTGTTTCTGGAGACAAATTATTCTACAGTTTGGAACCAATTTGATTTGAGATTGACATTTTGAAAATCATCAAAATAATGGAGGGGTACCCCACCCATCCCCCAAACCCTCTCCTCACCTTCCCCAAACCTTTCCTTCCCCAAACTCCCCAAACCCTCCCTACCCCAAACCCTCCCCTCTCCCCAAACCCTCTCCTCTCCCCAAACCCTCCCCTCCCCCAAACCCTCCCTGCCCCAAACCCTCTCCTCCTTGCCCCAAACCCTCTCCTCCTTGCCCCAAACCCTCTCCTCCTTGCCCCAAACCCTCTCCTCCTTGCCCCAAACCCTCCCCTCCCTGCCCCAAACCCTCCCCTCCCTGCCCCAAACCCTCCCCTCCCTGCCCCAAACCCTCCCCTCCCTGCCCCAAACCTCCCCTCCCCAACCCTCCCTCCCCAAACCCTCCCCTTCCCAAAACCTCCCCTTCCCAAAACCTCCCCTCCCCAAACCCTTCCTCCTCCTGAAAATAATAGCCATACACATGGTAATTTATACCCGTTGTATATATCCAATACCATTTCAGGAGAAGTTTGATTCCTATATTGTTATTGTGTAGACAGTGATTTCTTTTGCTTGTGAAAGAGTTATGTGTTGTGAGTGATGTGGGAGCTGTTTAGAATGGTACCCTGAACTTTCAGCAGTAGACTCACAGTTGCTTTAGATTATTTAATAGCAATTCATTCATTTGCAGTCATGAGAATTGCCGTCCTTGCTGTGTGTTGGTATAATATACATTAGTACTGGTACCTAGTGAAGTAGAATCTCTTGAGTGATTGAGCATAATCTAACAAAAAACTCACAACATCACTTGTTGTAATCAATGATTTTTGAAGAGCTCTTCAACATTAATTCCCAGTTGAAAAATTGTATGGTTTTGCTTTGTTTTGCTGCCACAAAAGCAGCTTATCCCTGTGGATTTGACTGTAGCTCTGTGCTACTGTTAATAAGAGTTTTTCATGAGTTTTGTAAGTAGAATTTTTCAACCAAAGGTCATGCTGTCATGTAGGGAAGGCTAAGCTGCTAAGAATATAATAAATAATTTAGAATATTTAGCAGTTTGATTTCTTACTAACTTCAATGCCCAGTTACAATTAATTGTGATGTTTAAGTAACAACCTCAGGTTGGACCATGGCTGTGTGTCATAGACTGTTTTGCCAGAAAAATCATGGTACTCCTTAAATATTAGTACATTTCAAAGTAAAATAAAGAAAACACACAAAAAAGACCTATGTTGGTGATTTTTCTTTTCCTTGAGAGTTGATTTCTGACACTTATTTTGATTACATGCAGATGACATTTAGACTTTGAGGTATCTTATAATTTTGTATTATTATTATTGTCTTATCTGTGTAGAAATGACTGGTGTAGTAAATCTACTATGGAGAGTTGGCATCCTCATCCTCACATTCTTAACAATTGTTAATGTATTTTAAAGAAAGGTTTTTTTTTTTACTATTTAGATTATTTTTCCTCGAACCTTCAGGTGGTATATTATAAATACCTTTACTAGATTCAGTTTTACTACTTTTCTGACATATTCCAAGGTTTTTAAGCCACAAAATCGCAGGACAAAATATGATATAATACATAAAGACTCATGAGGAACCTGAGGCTATGACATCACAACTAGTCTGATTTCAGTCTTTTAAATACAAATGATAACAAACTTGCTTTCTTCACTATTTTATTTCATTTGAAGTCCTCTGTTGTTTAGGATAGACTTGCTTGACCCCTGAGCTAATCCTTTAAGGAACAATAAACTGTTTATATTTCTCTTGAGAGGTTTCAGTTTATCTATTTGAAGAGCTTTTGTATCTCCCTTGAAATTCAATGAGGTTGTGACATCAATTAGGTAAAGTCTTTGAACATTAGGGCGCTAATTCTCTCTGAAGGGAGATGGTAACTTCAGTGTGTTGATCTTCAGTACTGAATCTTTGAATGTATCAGGTCCAGCTAGATGAGAATTGAGGCGAGGAAACCACCGCTAGCTCCCTCCTTTCGAAGGATGTTTGTTTGGTATAATGGTTTTCATGAAAGCATTGGAGGAAGTATAAAATTAAGGTTCAATCTAGATTGTAACGTGGTTGCATCTCACCTATACGAGTCAAAAACTATTTAGTTCTACTGACTAAGTGCACTTGATTATTTCTTGAGGAATTTGGTTCTCCCACTCCCCCTCGCCCACATCTCCCGCCAATTCAATCTTGGAAACATCTGTGCAGTGCATGTCTCTGACAGTGGATGTCTCTGACAGTGGATCTTGCTGGTCTTAATTGATTAATTCAGTGGTCAATCATGTTTATCTTATATGAATGAGGACTTCAAAAGAAACAAAATAGTGAAAAAAGCATTCAAAAATCTTATTCCGTTAAGGAGATATCTAAATTTAAAGTTTGGTATCATTTGTGTAAAAACGACTAAAATCAAACTAGTTATGATGTCATAGCCTCAGATTGCTCAAAGTCTTTATGTATTCTATCATATTTTGTCCTGTGATTGTGTGGCTTAAAAACCATGGGATATGTCAAAAAAGTAGTAAAACTGAATCTAGGAAAGGTATTTATAATATACCACCTGAATAAAGTTTGAGGGAAAATAATTTAAATAGTGAAAATTAGATAAACTTTCTTTAAACTACAAACAGATTTTGAGGAATCTGAGGCTGTGACATCACAATTAGTTTGATTTTAGTCGTTTGTACACAAATGATACCAAATTTTAAACTTGAATATCTCCTAATGGAATAAGATTTTGCAATGCTTTTTTGAAGTACAGTACTCTTTCATATAAGATGGACATGTTTGACAACTAACCTAATCCTTCAACATATATAATGTAATATTGAATATTATCATGCTGGCTCTGTTGCATTAATTGTTGTTTCATAAGTGTGTGTAATTTGTATGCTTCAATGAAATAACTCTTGGCAGTTTTGAGATTTATCCTAAGTTTTGTTCTTATTGCTTTAAAATCTAATTAATGATTAGTAAACCTGACTCATTTTTCATTGCCTCTTTTTGCTAATATTATTCAAACTTTGACACATATGATGTGCAGGTTTGCATGATGTTGAACTTTCATTTTCAGCTAGACAGACAGGAAAACATGGTTCATTTAGTGTAGGGAACTAAAAACTAACAGATCACATTCGGAAGGACATTTGTCTGCACATACAAACAATTTTACTTGGCAGTCTTTATGTACTTTTATGATTCCTAAAGGTTGGGCAACGATGGGAGGCCTCATGTTATAGCAGTATGTTATATTTGTATGAAAAAGAAAGTAAAATTTATTTTGTGTTTAATTTATGTTTGATGCATGAAAAATTTCCATTGATATCCCTTTAAATCAGTTCCATAAAGATGTGTTAATAAGATATAAGAGGCTTTGTGGCATTGAAAGATAATTGATATGTGCAAGGAAATGGATGTTTATATTTCTCCAATTTACATATGCTTAAATGTCTTATATGCTGCAAAATGATCAATGCAGTTTGATGAAAATGTTGCTTTTTTATGGTTTTTTCATTTAATTTCAAAGCAATTAACTGATACACATCCATAACCTTGAAATAAAACATACTGCCAAAGCATAAAAGGTGACTGAATACACCAAATTAATGTTTTTTATTCCATACAAAATCATGTGCCTGTATAATAAAAGAGTCCATGTAGTACAGTGTGGCAATGTAGGAGTATCAAGCGTATCCAAGTGTGAAACACACAATTATAAAATGACGTTCTTGATATAAAAAAAAAGACTTTGCACTGTCTGCTAAACAAGGGAGTAAATATTAGGACGAGAATTTGAAAAAGATTTTCCTATATTCTGTCTATTTACATGGTTTTGTGTTGATCTGCAAGTCTTTTAGAAGGCCAGGGTGTGTAAATAATGATGAAACACAAGTTGATTTTATGAATAATTAAGCAAACAAAATATGCATAGAATGGGCAAATGTGTTTTAAAAGCTATGTCACTTTAGCGGGAGTGTTTGTACAAGTTGCGTTAAAAAAGTATGGGCACAAGGAAACAAATCTCCCGAAATAAACACCTGAGATTGGAAAAGCAGAACAGGGTAGAAGTCATAAAGAACTGTCAAAGAGGTCAGCACTGGTTGTTTTGCTAAGTACGCTCATACCACAATGAAAGTTACACTGAACTTTACCTTTTATGCTGAAGGGGGGAGGGAGGGAGGGGCACAATTACTTTAAGAGGGACACTTTGGCAGATTCTCCATATACCTTGTTATATCTTTTGTTTGATTTTATTTAGGGGACACTTAGCTTTGTGCAAGTAGAGGCACGGTCTCATGTGTCTCATGCTGGCTACGTTCCTAATCTGGCAACCCCTGCATCAGAAAATAAAGAATACTCAATTTGAATACAAATTTTTTTTATAAGGGTCATGAGCTTGGTCATTTTAAAAAGAATTGGAGCCCCTGAACATGGTCATTTGTGAAAATGTGTAATAGATATATTACAATAAATGGAGCGCATATAGCACAGATTAAAAGATTATAACCTAGCTACTCCTTTGCAAAGTAAGTCTTATTTTGATTCCTGTGCTGAAAATAAAGCTTTACTTAATGTCAGGAGTGAGGTACAAACCAGAGCATGATGTAGCCTTGGCTTTGACAGAGGTGAACTATCTTTCTGAGGGCTATCTTCATATACAGTAGCTCTACCATAGTGCACATACTTTGCCCCTCCCAGCCCCTTCTTTGTAACCAAGAGATAAACAATGTAGATGCAGTAGCTATTGGCTTACATCCAGGCATTAAATATTCCATATGCAATATTTCAGTCACTATAAAGGAATATACAATTATTAAAGCTCAACCTATATTGCCTCCTGTCAGCATGCTGGGAAAGGAATGTAAAATTTAATTCTCATCTGCATGGGTGTATGCATAATGGGATGACTCACAATTTATTCCTTTTTCGCTCAGTTTGTATTTTTAACAAGCTAATTAGCAATTTCGAAAAAATGCATGATATTGATTATTCTTGAGGGTTGCAAATTACCCGGCTCAACCAGGTTGCATTTTAGTTTTCAATGTCAGGTAAAAATTGAAGTAGGTATATTGAAATGTAGAATTGGCAAATGATTGAATTGTTGAATTGGATATGCCATTCTTGAGGCCCTGTGTAGTTTTACCTGTTTTAAGAATTATGTAATACTGGTAACAGTACAAGCTTTAATATATAGATCTAGGTAATGTTCGGTACTCCATGTTAGTACATGTTGGTCATAAGGTATTAAAGAAATATATATTGCAGTGCAAAGGTTGTTTACTGCCTTTTCGTACCAAATGTAAATAGCTGGTTATTGACCTGCAGTTCTAAGCATTGTGAATGAATCTTAAAGTTTATGGAACTGAAAGGTGGTGTTGATAATAATGTGTTTTTCTTCAAGTGACTGCAAGTGCATCTCTTATGAATTCGAAGCTTATGTATCACTATTACAAACAATCAATCCTCTTTGAAGACTAAATCCATCAAATAGCAGACAATGCAAGAAACCTTCGGAACAGATAAAAGACTACCATTGCTTTAGATATGAGGTTGCATTGTGGTTACAAAATTATGTTGCATATTCTTTTGTATTACAGTGTACATTTGAAATAGATATCCATTTGCATGCAAGCTTTTATCAGTGGGATAAATGTGGGGTTCTGACCCCTTCTTTTTCAGAAATAATTGGTCAATTTATTTTAGTCATTTTTTTTAGGAGCTAGTATAGAACCAGTTCACACAATGCAGTTGAAATAGCACACTGTGCATGGCCCCGGAACATGGGCACTTATTAGGAAGAAACTTTGGGCCTAAAAATTGGTGAAATTATATTTTCGTAAGTGCCGGGGCACTTATTACCTCAAATACAGTTAATAATTTCATTGATAGATAATTTGATCAATAGCACTTTACAAGCAGTAACTTTGGATGTTTAAATGTGTGTCAATAACAAAATGTTTTGCAAGTTGGTAACCATTCTTTCCTCCTTTTCCAATCATCTCTTTCCTAACCTTTGCACCTTAATTATTTAACACCCTCTTGGCACGTTTGACTGTTGCGGTGCTGTTAAACCTCATCAAACCAAACCAAACCAAACGTTAACTTCTCAAGAACAAACACAGCTCCGAATCTTGTCCATAATGTTTGGCAAACATTGCTTTGAATTGTAGATTCGTTCTGTAACTATCTGGATCAAATGATACGGGGGAGGTGTCTTCAGATTTGTAACTCCAGTTGCAAACTAGTGTTTTGTGTTCAAAGTATTTTCACCTTTATCATTGTGTTTATCAATGAAGGCAACAGCTGTGATCATTGGGTGTATCTTCACTCTATGGGCGTTTATTCACTCCATGCTGCAAGGCCAGCTGTGAAATGCAGACGTCCAGCCCACTCTGGATTGATATGCACGATACATATACATACATGGTTTAGTATGTTTGGGGAAGGTGTTGGGGCATTCAGTTTGTATTGCCTATGCAGAAGTGCATGGCAAAAAAATATTGCAGCTGTTTGAATTTGTCAAAGTTATGTGTGTAAAATTCTTAGAAAATTACTGATATATGTATAAAACAACCAGCTGCATAAAGAGAACATTTATATTCTTAATAAAATAGTGACATTGTCTTTAGATTTTGTAAAAGACTATTTTTGGTTCCGATATTTTTGGTTCCGATTCAGCATCAGGAACCTATGCGGTCATGATGCCGTATGTATGTATGTGTGTATGTGTGACGCTTGCTCGTAAACACATTATCTCAAGAACCATACACCAGATTCATGTCATATTTAATACAAAGATAGCCCATGGTTCGTAGATGTGCCCTATTGTTTTTTGGTGTTCATGTCATGCATATTAATGAGTAGGCGGGGCTTAATGTTAAAATCCTTAAATGTTCATGTTTAAGTAGCTACATGTCTGTTTTGTTCATATTTAGTGTATGTTGTTAGCTAGTGTCTACATGTTCATGATACAAAAATGTTGAATTTCATTAATATGCATAGTGGGCAGAGCTTAACATGATTTTGTTGAAAAGAGCTTGTAAACACTGTATCTCACGAACTATACATGGGATCCAATTCAGATGCAGTACACAAATAGCCCTTGATCTGCAGATGTGCCTATATTGTTTTGGTGGTGATGTCATGCATATTAATAAGTAGGCGGGGTTTAATGTTAAAATCTTTTTCATCTACCTGCTTTCGTCTACAGACCACAAGGCCCTGGGTTCAAGCCTGGGTTGGGTAGACATGCCAGTGCACCACAACTGGTTATCAAAGGCCGTGGACATTGACTTGGTTGTCGATGTTATGTCTGTCCGTACGTCGTACCTGTGTTCTCGTCTGGGTCATATTAATCGTTTCGTGATAGCATTGTTACTATCACAACCGAATACGCAGGCGACGACCCCGTCATTATAATTGTGTGTTCACTTGTCGTCGGCGTTGAAATCTTAGATTGTTCATATTTTGATTACAACGTTATAATTATGTTGTTAGCTAGTGTCAATTAGCTAGTGTAATTATGTTTTTAGCTAGTTTCTACATGTTCATGGTACAAAAATGTTGAATTTCACTAATATGCATTGTGGGCGGGGCTTAACATGATTTTGTTGAAAAGAGCTTGTTAACACAGTATCTCAAGAACTATACATAGAGATCAGTTCATATGTGGTACACAAATAGCCCATGGTCTACAGATGTTCCCTATTGTTTTTGGTGGCGATACCATGCATATTAATGAGTACATAGGACTTAATGTGAAAATCTTAAAATGCTCATATTTTAACAACTGCATTGTCTGTTTTGTTTCATATTTGAAATATTTATGTTGTTAGTGTGTATATATATGTTAATGGGATAAAAATGTTTGAATCTAATTAATTGTGAAATTCTATTCTTGTGAGAACTGTAAGTTATTCGGTTGTCATTGTAGTGTTGAGCCCATTGTGTTATAACATTTATAAATTATTTTACAATAGTTAAAACTTAAAATTCATATTCTGCATCGAAAGCTTAAACACTTTAGGTTTCTGGTTTGAGTTACGGTTCATCCAAGTTCCAAGGTTGTGTTTTGAAAGTTGACAACAGCGAACTAAATGTTGCTATTTATGAATTTTGTTTTTCAAAATTCAACCACAATTAAGGAAATTTTGTCGTTTTAATATTCAACATTTCTTAAAACTGTTACTGCTAAACTAACTGTAATTAATCAACTACAAACATCTGATGATATACGCACAATGAAAATGGTATGAAAAGCATACATTTATTTCATGAAGATTAATAAAGTATCGCTTTATAAATCCATACATTCTTTTGTAGCCGTTTTCAAATGCCACCAATGTTACACTTGATGACTCTAAATAAACTTCTTTATGCACAAGCACTTACGGAATCTTTTTATAAATGCCGTAGTGTATGGTTATCAATAGATTCTTGTTATATCTGTTCTTGTGCTGTTTATCAATGAGCTTGGGTCTGTTGAGACTGATTAGCTGCCTTGTACAAGCAATGCATAGAATGTTAGGTATGAAGCTTCTCAGCAGTGCTCACTGACTCTCTGTAATCTACTGCCTACAGGGAAACTGCCCACAGGGATTATCCCCTTATAAAGGAAATGACTGGTATGCTGAATGTAATTCCCTTCAAAGTAGTATGGGGCTTAGAGTGCTTTTGTGGCAGATATATATATATGTATATATATTATATATTATAAATATTATATATATATATGTATATTATATATATATATATATATATATATATATATATATATATATATATATATATATATATATATATATTATATATTTTAAATATATATATATATGTATATTATATATATATATATATATATATTATATATATTATATATATATTATATATGTATATATCATATATATATTATATGTATATTATATGTATATATATATATATATTATATATATATGTATAAAGGATTATCCTTATAAAGGAAATGACTGGTAACATTCTGTCAATGGCACACATTTAAACATCCAAAGTATATATATATATATATATATATATATATATATATATATATATATATATATATATATATATATATATATATATATATATATATATATATAGGACCAGCTTTTTATTTAAAGATATGATATGTATTCAAATTATGTAATTCAAACTTTATTTTCAAAGTGCAGTTTATGACTATTTGAAGAGTTTATTACTATTTGAAGGTATTAGTATGTAACTTTGTAATGATGAAACAAGTTATTATATTGTATGGCATTTTGTGTACCTAGTAATTACAGGTGCTCCAGGGTCTTCTTGACCATAGTATACACTATAGCCACTACATGGCTGCTATACACGATCAGACAATGCTATATACTTTTTAACATTGAAACTGCTGCATTGGCTTATAGAAGCATAGATGAATTTCGACTACGTGCTAGAATAACTAGACCTTTCCGCGATGATCTCGGGTCAACTTTGGACAATGCTTTTTATTGTTTTGGATTACTTTTCGGTAATACAAAATAAATAGATATATGCAATGATATTTAATGAGCCGTTCACTTACGTTTTGTGCGTGAGCTTAAAGAAACTGAAAAGTTGCATTTTTGCAAGAACCTTCACTGCTGACTTACCTTTCGAACAGCGCCTTGGTGGTTGTACCTAATTAGTTCAAAAGCTGTTCAACAAAAGAGTGTCGGGGAAGACAACTCGCGTATAGCATTCAGTCAAACACTGTGCGCATACGAATAATAACACTTTAGCATAGACAGTAAAGCAGCAAAAACACGCCTGAAGCTTGTAAACATGGCATGACATTAAAACAATATTTCAATAACACCTGAAAATCCCAAATATGTAAAATGGTCAATGTGTTGTTGTTAAAGTTCTTAATCTAAATTCTGGGGTTACGTTTATCAAGTAATAATATGCTGCCATCTCTTGTCTTAATTTGTCATGATTAATGAGATAGGCCTATTTTAAGTTTGTAATCAGAACACTGATAAACGAAAATTTGGCCTATAGTTTATTTAGACTTCTATATTTAGACATTTATATGCGTTTATGAGGAATATCATTTGTCGTATCATAGACAGAATTATGAGGTGCAAGGGCCCCGATTCCCCACTCCACTTTTTACATATTCATATCTTTTATATGGTGACTGATTATATTTTAGTTTTATGTTCTAGTTCTCCCCTTCCCAGGACCCTCCCCGTCTCCTCCCTGGCCCCTCCGGGCTCCTGAAAAGGTAGACAAAATAGGCTTTGCTAACGAACTGATCGATTAGCAGAACTATACAATCATCATTCAGTTTTGTTTTCGCATTCTTTTTAATGCTATAGTCAAAATGAACTATTCCTTCAGTGGTGTGATATAAGTTCTTTAGTTACCAATTAAAATAAGTGAAAAAGGAAATTCTTATCAATTGTTTTCTAGAAAGTCAACATTTTCAAGGGGGCAAAAAATCATGTTTTGACCTAGTAAGATTCTTATTTTCTTGCAAAGTTTGGACAAATTTTAATTTAATTGTGGTAAAAAAATTGGCGGCAAACTGTTGTGTGTAATCATTTTCCTTCCTCGCGCTGTTTGAGCAACAAATCAGGGAAGAGCGTTTACTAACGAACAAAATAGTAGTTGCCAGCACACTTGGATGATATGCGCAGTAATTGTGTACGCATTTCAAAACTGAGGGATTTGCGAAGTGATTGGAATGTCATTTGTTTCATAATTTAGATGTTTAACATACAAAATGTTCATCATTTCTTTTGTTAATTAGTTTTCAAAGATACTTTAAAGATTCAAGACACTAATTAAATACAAATCATAATAACTTTTGTCAGTTTTGAGAAGGGCTTATTTCTGATTTGTTATTTGTTTTGAGGGAATGGCAAATTTTTTCGGCCCATTTTTCAGGTTGAAATTGTGTTTTTGTTGTTGGGGCAGGGGATTGTGCTTAGATAAGTGCGGGGAAAAAACATTTTTCTTTTTAATAGCAGGAGAATCTAAGCAATGAAAAATTGTGGAAAACAAATTCAGTCAACCTACATGTACATGTACTTTCATCTACAAATTTCATTAATGTCTCTAACTGTAAAATTGTTAACAACTGGTGTGGTTTTATTTATTATCTGTTACAGCCCAATCTGTTTCAAAATTTCTATTGATTTCAAACAGCTACATGTCTTTATTCTGTTAAAATGATCATACGTGTAACATAAGCCAATTTGTTTAGTGTTTTCAAGAAGAAAATACATTATCTATACCGAGAAAAATCCAGATATTCATGTTTGTTTTATATTTCATATAGTTGTATAATTGTAATGTACCACAGTCTCATAATGTAAATCTTCAATTGTTAAAATTGCCAAAACTCCGGTTCCGGCCGGATTTGGAAAAAAATCCGGCCGGATATCCGGTACATCCCTAGTCTGAATGGTTTTCAACATTAAGGGTGTACAGTGTCTCACTCAGTACTACAAGTATTGCTTAGCAAGTAGTGCCTACTGAGTGAGGTGTTTATCTCACTAGGTTTTCCTAGATAGCAAAAATTATGTCAGGCCAACATTGGCAAATTCTGTGGCACAATGGTTTTGCTAATGTTGCCTGTGAGTTGACAGCTCATTGGCAAAAGGTTGGGCTTATGGACAGATAAATAATGGTTGGCTTTTATATGTTGGCTCATCGTTGGCAGAATATGTGATTGCCAACATCGTTTTGCAAATGGTTACTAATGTGGCCCTACTTTGCACAGACAGTGTGTGCCATCTGGGTCAAATTTGTTTTCTTGGTTGTTGAAATTTGAGAAAATACTCAAATACTTTTTCACGTTTTCATTGTACATATTTTAAATAAATTATTGTAATGAAAAATAATAAGATATATTTATCATTGGGCAGATACAAGAAAATTATAGCAAGTATAAAGTACATTCAATAAGAAGTTTTGTTGTCCCTATTAACAGATCTATAAGAAGTTGACAATGATGTTTAGAATTTGATTCAATGTTTCACAGGTCAATACTGGTATTTGCATGTTTATTTATAATGATATTATTGATTGTCTGCATGCTAATTTTAACTGCTATTCTTTTCATTAATAACATGTAAATCCTAATCACTAATTCTTACACAAATTTAACTTCATACAATCACTAAAGGTTTTGCTTATAAAGTTTGATGGAAATATTAACAGACTAATCTATATATTGGCATTGGATGTATTGTATTGATGTATATTGTGATTACATGTATGTTTAAACCACTTGTTGCAGTAAATATTTGAAGGGGACGGAAAGTGCATTTAAACTGTAGGGACCTCTAGTGGCAAATGTTGTTTGGTATCTCTCATGTTTGTCGGATTTCCACATGGAGGCGTGATATTCATAGATAAAATTCGGAACAAAAATGATATAACAGTTTTTGAAGCATTGGAGAGGAGAAAAAAAAATCATCAGGAGATGGTAAAATATGACCATGCTTATTATCATTCATGATTATTTTTTGTAAAGTTTCCAGCTTAAAATGAAGAAAAACAAGCATGGTTAAGATGTTATGTTATCAGAATAACATTCCTGTTTAAAGACACATGAGGTTGCTTACAAGTAGGGTCTAGGAGGGCAATGATAAGTCTCAGAACCAAAAAAATGATAATTAGAAATGTTATAATTTTGCTCATCTGTAGACATTTTCTTTTTCATTAGTGAATATGGAGTGAATTATAACAATTTAACTGTACAAATCTCTTATTAGTTTGATTTTGATTTAAAGGGACAAGATCATATACCTTTAATCATAGACCAGTATCATTCTAATCATTGCATCCACTCGTCTTTCCCAGGGAAAATTTATGAAATTGTGAAGTTGGTTTTAGGTTTTGAAATTGTCATTAAATACTTATTTTTTTACAATTCAAAGTTTTCAAAAAGATGTTAAATCTAACAAAAAACAATACAGATCTAGACCTCATTTAAAGACAAGTTTAGTATTTGTTCGTATACCAAGGAATAGAGTGATGCTTTGGGTAAAAATGATTGTGGAACTCAACAATTTCGTCATTGAAGATCTTGGAAGTTTATATTTGTGAGGAATGGGAACCCTATGATAATGATTTCAAAGGAGTTAAAGATGTTTTAATCATCTTAAAGAAAAGTAAAATTGATTGTAGTTAAGGTTTGTGTTATGGATATAATCATAAGCATAGTAGGCAGCTCTACATGCAAAGACATATGTGATTTACTGAGGCTTCTACTAAGGAAGTTCCGTTTCATTTAAGAATATTGGGTAAATCCCTCGAACAGCAAGATTAGGTTTACAACTTCGTAGCAATGCAACTACCGTGTATAAATTATATGATGTAGGTAGAGCTGTCCCAGTTTTTGATTACTTAGTCGCCTGCTCTACACAAAAACTAATTTAAATTTGAAAATATTCTTAGGAAGAGGCAGCAACTCTTTTCATAAGTTATTTGGAAGTCACAGGTGTTAATTTATAGTAGATTCTTAACTGAATAGAATCCAATGCAAATGATATTAGACATTGATTTTCAGTATCATGTGCTGTATATTTTATATAAATTGTATCACATCACGTATTTCTTTAGAATGCTGCAAAAATGAAAGTGAAAGTGATAGTCCATCTCCAGTTTGCTTGACATCGCTTTAATGTTGACCAAGTGTTTGCAATATTTTACCACTTTTGTTTCGCATCCTCTCCCTTCACTTATTGTAGTCATTCTTTGACATTCTTTTTGAAAAATAATAATTGCAGTAATTAAGCTTTTTTTTTTATATTGTAAAATATTATTACAAAACATCCGAGGTCATTATTACAATCAGTAACCTTATGGTAAGTAATCTGTGTCTGCATCATTATGTGTCAGTCTTTCTTGCAGGAACTTTCACTGGTTGATTTTTTCATTTCTGAATGCTATCGCTCATAGTGACCACAGGTCTTTTGCAAGTGCAAGGCTGCAGCGAATACTTGACCAATTTTAGTTGTCAATACTTGTATTACAATATGTGAATATAGATCATAATTGAGTTTGGGCAATTGTTTGGTCCAAAGTGATTAAATGTGTCTGGTACTGGAGCTTGTAGTCATCCCAGATTTGAATTGATTGGATGTAATCATTGTATTCAAGATGGTTTTGTGAAATCAGTGATCTTCATTCCATAGAAATCATGTTTGATTTAATTGATGATCTCCAAACAAGCTGGTAGGAGAAGGAGGGGGTGGGGGGACGTTTTAATACAATACAGCATCAGATTGGACTCTAATTCAATATTACATCAACTTTTGACAAATATTATTTAAAGTCATGGATTAATTCATAAATTAATCGAGTAACTGTTGCATGCAAAACTTTAGCTTTTTAAAAAGTTCTAATGAGGTATATTTTTTTTTGATTATGAAAAAATAGCATGTTACAAGCTCAAAGCTGGTGCAGACATGCATCTTCATACTTATCAGCCAAATTTACTTTTTTCTCTTTTCTTCTTAAACCTATAAAGAAAACTTGTATTATTTATTTTCCTTATTTTTTCTTTATATACAGTTGGGACACCAAACCCCCCTCAGAACATTGGATCGCTCTATGATCGGGAGCAAGAGCAACAATCTGTACCACCAGTAAGATTCTGTTTCATATTAATTGTTGATGAGGATATTGATCATTTATCTGTCAGAAAAGATAATCTCTATCCTGTAAGAAAATAATGTAGACATCGAAACACTGTCTTGAAGCATCAAAAGAAAAAATCAAGTCTTTCCAGAGCCTTCATCCATTACACAAACACTTATTGAAAGAATACTAGAAAGTAGGCTGACCTGAGATCATTTGGAAATCTTTCCAAAGTTTTCTAGGGGCTTGAAGCCAAATATAAAATTAAATTCTAGTATGTAACTTGCATTACACCCACAGAACCCTCATAAACAGAACTTAAATCTTTGAATGTAAGCCAGATCCAGACATTTTTGGTTCAGTCACAGAGATTCCAACATTTTGTGCTTGTGGCTAAAGTACTACAGACAAATGACAACTATCCAATCTACACTTAATATAAAACAAACAATCATGGCTTTCCATGAATGTTAGAATGGGCACTGATAAAACTAGAGTTTGAAGCTAAGATTGTACACTCAAACACACTCTTCCCTCAAATTCCTATTTGAATGATTAAATGATGGAAATGAATAAGCCTAGAAATAAGGTGCTAAAAAATACTTAAATGTGCAGCTGCCTTCAAAGAGATGATTTGGTAGTTTTTGAGGAGCTTATTTTTCTGTAATGTTTGTGATGCTGCATAATGATACTAATACACCTCTTCTGTTTTCTACAGCCTCAACCAGTGGCTCAGCCACCTGCACCAGCTTCAACTGTGAGTTTGTTTCTTTGTTTATTCAATCAACAAAATCCATACTTAAAGCATTCTTTTAATGGTCAGACACTGTCATCTTGTTTGTTAACCCATGCCAGACTGAAACTGAATGAAGTGCAGGTCCCCTCTCTTGGTGTGGCCTGACAAGGGTTACTATTAACCCTTGTTACTATTAACCCTTTTCGGCCTGAAATTTAGCTAAGTGCAGGCCCCTTTCTTGGTGTGGTCCGACAATGGTTACTATTAAGCCATGTCGGCCTGAAATTTAGTGAAGCGCAGGTCTCCTCTCTTGGCATGGTCCGACAAGGGTTACTATTAAACCTTGTTGGACTGTAACCCTTGTTGGACTGAAATTTAGTGAACTGCAGGTTCCCTCTCTTGTTGTGGTCTGACAAGGGTTACTGTTAACCCTTGTTAAACTGTAACCCTTGTTGGACTGCAATTTAGTGAAGTGCAGGTCCCCTCGCTTAATGTGGTCCGACAAGGCATACTATTAACCCTTGTTGGACTGTAACCTTTGTTGGACTGAAATTTAATGAAGTACAGGTCCCCTCTTGATGTGGTCCGACAAGGATTACAATACTATTAACCCTTGTTGGACTGTAACCCTTGTTGGACTGCAATTTAATGAAGTGCAGGTCCCCTCGCTTAATGTGGTCCGGCAAGGCATACTATTAATTCTTGTTGGACTGTAACCTCTGTTGGACTGAAATTTAGTGAAGTACAGGTCCCCTCTTGATGTGGTCCAACAAGGTTTACTATTAAACTTTGTTGGACTGTTACCCTTGTTGGACTGTAACTCTTGTTGGACTAAAATTTAGTGAAGTGCAGGTCCCCTCTCTTGATGTGGTCTGACAAGGGTTACAATACTATTAATATTAAGCCTTGTTGGACTGTAACCCTTGTTGGCCTGAAATTTAGTGAAGCGTTGGTCCCCTTTCTTGATGTGGTCCGACAAGGGTTACTATTAACCCTTGTTGGACTGTAACCCTTGTGGGCCTGAAATTTAGCGCAGTGCAGGCCCCTTCTCTGGTGTGGTCTGACATGGGTTACTATTAACCCTTCTTAAACAAATCCAATCGGATCAAAAGACATTTCACAAACTATCATGGCTCCAAAGCAAATGATACAACAAAATCAGTTTTGCAAGTACTTCACAACCACAAGTGGGATAACCCCATGATACAAAGTAAGCTGAACAACCACCTAAACAACAACAAAAACATTATCAGCTGGCTACCAAGCCACATAGGTATTCTAGGGCTTAGGCAATGACAGAGCAGATACTGTTGCCAAAAAAGCTTTATACTTAAAAATCCAACTTTTTCTTTCACCTTGCTTATTGATATGAAGCACCACTTTATGATTACGGTGATGATGATGATGTTCTTATATAACCCTTTTCAAGGCACATGTGCCCTCTTTAAGTGCTTTACAAAGAAGTCAGCCATCCTCACAAAGCAAGACCATTCTCACATCCCCAGGGACTACACTCAGGGCTTTGTCCCAGTGCAACCAATAATGGTGCAACATGTCATCCCTTTATGCCCTTCTCTGGTGTGGTCTGACATGGGTTACTATTAACCCTTCTTAAACAAATCCAATCAGATCAAAAAACATTTCACAAACTATCATGGCTCCAAAGCAAATGATAAAACAAAATCAGTTTTGCAAGTACTTCACAACCACAACTGGGATAACCCCATAATACAAAGTAAGCTGAACAACCACCTTAACAACAAAAACATTATCAGCTGGCTACCAAGCCACATAAGTATTCTAGGGCTTAGGCAATGACAGAGCAGATACTGTTGCTAAAAAAGCTTTATACTTAAAAATCCAACACTTTTCTTTCACCTTGCTTATTAATATGAACAACCACTTTATGATTACGGTGATGATGATGATGTTCTAATATAACCTTTTTCAAGGAACATGTGCCTTCTTTAAGTGCTTTACAAAGAAGTCAGCCATCCTCACAAACCAAGACCATTCTCACATCCCCAGGTGCTACACTCAGGGCTTTGTCCCAGTGCAACCAATAATGGTGCAACATGTCATCACCCTCCATGCTAAGGTAGTGTGCTATAATGGGTGTCTTTAATGGTCTATGGACAGGTACCACAGTTTACTGTTCAACCACTGACAGAAAAGAGCATTATGTTCATAAATTTAATAGTCTTTGAATTTTTTAAATAGCATGTGTTGTTTCCAAGTTATGAGTAATCAAAGTTTGAAAATGTTTTAGCTTATTGAAAAATGTAATGAATAAACAGGAAAACCCCTCAAAATGCTTTTGTTTCTTGATATTTCTCCCCCATAATTTTAGAACGTGAAAATGTTCAAAATGTCTTATAAAGGTTGATTGGGAGGGAGAAGGGAGGGGGGTTGGTAAAGATTAAATCCTCTTCATTCAAATTATCTTTGCTTTTTCAAAGAGAAATGACAGAGGATTAAAAAACAATAGATTTACATACATAACAATATAGAGACTGTCCCATTCATACATCACAAGAGTAACAAAAATTTGCATATTTGCACAAAAATATTCAAAAAGCTGTAAAATGGCCAATTTATAACTGATTTTGATGAAATGTTTTGCTTTCTTCATGTGTTTTAGTAGATTTTAAATCACTTTAGCCAGTGTTTCCCTCTACCTGTCCATACACCTTTAAATTGTAATTAGGTTATTTAAAGAGGTCATGACACAGACCACTTTACTTCTTGGAAAATGAATATTTGGATCAATTGTTAGACAAAAATAGAACTTTCCCTCAGAAAAATCGTTTCCATTGTCTTAAAATAATCCGATTAATGTATCAGTGAAATTCCGGAAGTAAAAAAACACTGTTCAGTCACAAATGCCTGTGACGTCATTGCAGGGATGTGGTCTCAGTTTTGTTCAAGGTCTGACCAGTGCATGCACGGCTTGGAAGTTGGATTCAACGCGAACAATACGATATCTGCAAGTGGCATACCAACACAGACTCAGGAAAGTTTGTCAAATGTTATGATTTTACGCTTATTTTTGCAAAATGCCTGCGAGATGTGTTGTAGGAGGGTGTAGCAATTTTCCAGGGAGTGAAATAACTACACTGATTTCCAAAAGACAAAAATGTGAGGAGAATCTGGATCCGATTCGTAAACAATACAAGGTCTGATTTTGTGTGTACTAATTACAGTGCTGTATGTAGCGAGCATTTCGATGAAGATTGTTTCGATAAGTCATTTGAAGTCAAACAAAAATTCGGTTAAGGAAGTCTGATTGGAGCAAGGGGACAATCACTTCTTTCAGAAAAGTACCCGATTATAAAAAAGAAGGTAGCTGTGGAAACAGCTGCAACTTTTTCGGAAGTTCCGCCATCAACAAGTTCTAATGTTTGGCCTACTAACGTCAGTGAGTCTAGTACGAGTAGCAACGTTGAACAGTGTAACGTTAGGCTTACCATTGACAGTGAAGATGCAGGATCTAACGTTACTGTTGGCCCAAGTCAAGCAAAAAAATCAAGACTAGCCTCAGAACACCGTGCGAAGCAACAGGTATGCATAAACTTAATCCTTAAAAATTAAATAGGCCCTAATCCCTCCCACATTTAGGAAAATATTTTCGCCAATGCGAATTGCAGTTCAAATTGTTATTGCATTATTAACCCAAGGCTCACTTATTGAAATTAGTATTACTGAGTATCATTAGTTTTTTTTAAATGTTTTTTTGTTGTTTTTTTGATAATTTTTGTTACAACTGTCCAGGACTTTTCATGGGGGGGCCCTGTATACCCCCTGCCTACAGGCCTGCTCTATTAAAAATATGGAAGTGGTTGCAAAAACTTGACAGGTCCGCAATCGGTTTCTTAGAACAACTGACCTTTATGCTAGTTTAGATTCATTATGTATAGTAAGTGGCCTATAGTTCGTGCGGACCTGAAGTTCATGCACCCAATATTTCTCCAACTTGTACAAAAAAAATAACATCAAATTCAAGATTTCACCTATTAATTTAAGGAATTTTTTATATAACTGGCTATAATTTTAATGATTGCGCACTTTGGAAATTAATATTTTCAAATGTTTTCTTTCCGTATTTTCGTTGAAGAATTTTTAACATTTTACAAGTACAGTACAGCTGCTGAAAGTGGCATAAGTTTATCATTGGTGCACGAACTTGGGGATATTCGCGATTTTCCAAAACAAAGGAAACTTTTTTTTCTTTGATGAATATCTTGATAAGTAGAATATCAAGCTTCTGTGAATTTATCATGTATAAAAAGAGGAGAAATTAAAGAATTTGTTTATATTGATAACAAAAATGATTATTTTTTTAAAACAAAAATGAAATTAAATTCCTTAGGTTCATGAACTTCGGGCCCACCATGCTACTGCTGTTTAAATTATTATGAAAAGCAAAAATACCCTTCCACCGCAGTTACAGGCTTGTGAGCCTTGCATTAAACATAATGCACTTGTCAATTGTGTGACTCACCCCTACACGCCCGGACAAGGTGAGTCATTGCACCAAAGTGGGTGGACAAAACATGTACATTGACGCACACCCCTCAGTCACTTAGGTGACTGACAATTTTTGTGAAATGACTTAACCCAAATCAATCACCTCTGTACAAAGTCAATGGGTCTGAAGTAAATTGACCCACCCCATTGTCACCTGGTTACTGACAATTTGGTAGAGTGACACACATGTGAGTCACTATTTTATATGTCAATGACTCAACTTTGACTGACATTGCCGGGGTTGTAGAGGTGAGTCATACAACTGACAATTGCAATTGCATGAGGCTACAGGTTGGATTCATTCACTAACTCAATGAAATCCAGTATTAATCTGATTCTCCATGGTTACATTTTTCCAATGATATTTCATAACACATATGGATGAATATTTTGATAGAGAAGGATTTTTTTTAAAACATATTTTCCAACCTTATATTTAAAGCAATGAAGTTCAATGTATCTTTGTAGTGTGCAGAACAGCTGTAAAGAGCACAGAACCAGGATATTAAAACAATTTTTCCTAATAACTTTTTCTTTTCTATCTGTTTATTTCCGACTTTAAAAAAAGAGTTACAGTCACCTGCAATGTTAATTTATTAATTTTTATTTCCTGTTAATTGAAGAGTTAGTATATTCTTCTGAGAACTTCACCACAGAGGAAGATACAACAGAAGAAGCTGAAACCCAAGTTGAGCAGGTTCCTGAATTTCCCAAGAGGTACTTAATTATTTTCTTAATTTGTATTTATTCTCTTCATTGCCTGACTCGGGACATATTACATGTTGTTGCTTAGTCTTTATTATTGCCCATATACATGTATGCCCTTCCAGGCTTCCCACCTCTAATAATGTTCTGACTAACTTGAATATATCCATTGTTTCTACTCCATTAGATAAATTCAGAGATATTTTTGGCAACACAAAACAGGAAACTTGTTAGCACTAATCTCTAAATCACCCCCTTTGAAAAAAATAATTCACACCTTATTATGCTTATATGTCTCAAAGAGAACTGAACTGTCTGCTCATCAAGCATCAGCTTCTATGCAGGCATTTGGTATTGATAGTGTTTCTATTGATATTTACTGTATGAGAGATAATGACAGTTCATTTGGAAGTGAGCATCTGATTGAGCTATAATGAAGGTTGTTTTTAAGGTGTGAAGTGTAAGTTGCCACATTCAATATGCTGTGGTTTAGGTCAGGAAATGTGCTTGAATTGGTCTAGTGTTCAGTATATCAGCATTATTAAATCAGTTCACCATGATCATGTAGCATGGTGGGTCGAGTTGTTATTCACCTAAGGGAATACAGTTATATTCCTTTGTATATGTATATATATATATATATTATATATTTTTGTTTGTTTGTAAGAAAGATAACTAGATTCCTTTTTTTCTCCTTTTTCAATTATTTTATAATTTATTGATTTTTTGGCAAATCTGCAAATATCATGAAGTTCGTGCACCAATGATGTAATGATGAAATTATGTAACTTTCAGTAGCTGATGATTATCTTCTCCAATATGCTTCATTTTGTTAGGCAGACAAAGATAACCAATCCTTATATCTCCACTTTATCCTTGGAAATATTAAAAACTGAAAAGGTTGCCAGCCATCACTAAGCCACCCTTTCAACCATAGTGAATTTCCAATGTAGCCCAAATGATTACCTGCAAATTGACCAATTCAATGTTTTAATAATGTGGAAAATTAATTTGTTTCTATTTTTTAGTGAAAGTGAGGAAGCAGCACCATGGGCAGAGCAAAAATTCATAGTATCTAAGAGTTGCCTGCTGACCCTATTTGCTATTTGCATAAAGTGCACAGGAACTTCAGTTGGAATGATATGGACCATCATTGGATCAATGGTCATTATCATTCAGAAATGCCATTCCTGTGACTGGAAGAGGACATGGACCAGCCAACCCTATATCAGAGATGTACCAGCTGGGAATCTGAGCATCTCATCATGTCTGCTTTTTGCTGGGGCAAGTCCGACAAAAACATTGCGTGTGCTGAACCACATGCGTGTCAATACCACCTCGGAAAGGACTTTCTTCAGACACCAAGAATTTCTTCTTCAACCAACTGTCCTATATGTCTGGGAAAAGCAACAGGGCAAATTGATGGCAATGCTACAAGAAGAAGGAAAACCACTTGTTCTTGGAGGAGATGGCAGGGCCGACAGTCCTGGGCACACTTCCAAGTTTGGCAGTCATAGCCTCATGGAACTGAAAACCAGGAAGATCATTGACATTCAGCTTGTACAAGTAAGCATCAAAAAGTTTGTGAAATTCTTCTTCAACTTTTCAACTCTACATCTATACCACATCAGACCAGCGGCGGCAGAACAAAACAAATATTTTGGGGACGGGGCCAAAACTCCCAAAGTCCTACATTTTTGGCATTCTTGTGGTAAAATATAATGCCTGATAATGCAGTAAACTCGCTCAAACTAAATTGCAAATTATATCATTTATTTTCATTGACCTCTTTTCCTCATACAGATGAACGAAGTGAAAAATAGCAATGCTATGGGGCTTTTAGATATCATTAGATCTTTACCCTTGTCAGACTGAAATTGAAGGAACACCCACTTTTTGTCAGTAACCAAGGGTTGCAACTAACAACTCTTTTCGGACCGAGTTAAGTGAAGTGCACACCCCTTTTTTGGTCAAGGGGTTAAGTGAAGGCACCATGTGGTGTAACATTTACTAGTTCACTATCAAGTGCTTGTATTTCCTTTATCCAGCTGTTAAAAAGAAGCTAACAGCATTAGGCAAGAAAAAAGACTGTGATGCCATTAATGGATGGATAAGGAGCATCATCAACCACTTGTACTGGTGCCATTAATGGATGGATAAGGAGCATCATCAAGCACTTGTACTGGTGTCATTAATGGATGGATAAGGAGCATCATCAACCACATGTACTGGTGCCATTATTGGATGGATAAGGAGCACCATCAACCACATGTACTGGTGCCATTAATGGATGGATAAGGAGCATCATTAACCACATGTACTGGTGCCATTAATGGATGGATAAGGAGCATCATCAACCACTTGTACTGGTGCCATTAATAGATGGATAAGGAGCATCATCAACCACTTGTACTGGTGCCATTAATGGATGGATAAGGAGCATCATCAACCACATGTACTGATGCCATTATTGGATGGATAAGGAGCACCATCAACCACATGTACAGGTGCCATTAATGGATGGATAAGGAGCATCATTAACCACATGTACTGGTGCCATTAATGGATGGATAAGGAGCATCATCAACCACTTGTACTGGTGCCATTAATGGATGGATGAGGAGTATCATCAACCACATGTACTGGTGCCATTATTGGATGGATAAGGAGCACCATCAACCACATGTACTGGTGCCAATAATGGATGGATAAGGAGCATCATCAACCACATGTACTGGTGCCATTAATGGATGGATAAGGAGCATCATCAACCACATGTACTGGTGCCATTAATGGATGGATAAGGAGCGTCATCAACCACATGTATTGGTGCCATTAATGGATGGATAAGGAGCATCATCAACCACATGTGCTGGTGCCATTAATGGATGGATAAGGAGCATCATCAACCACATGTACTGGTGCGCAGCATCAACGCCTGATGGAAATGAGGAAATAATCCTGGACAAGTTTAAGTCAATCACGAACCACATCCAGAACATCTACAGTGATCATGAGGGAGCTACCTTTAAAGGATGTGCCCATGGTGCAGCGGACCAACAGAACAACTGGCTAAAACGAGGTATTTCTCATTTTCTTTCTTTCCCTATTTTAAAATATTTTTTATATGTGTTGGAATTCGTTTTGGAGAGCCATTTAATATTACTTGGAAAGTTTGAACCTCAAAGCTTTAGCATTGTTTGTCCATTTTTGGCTCCAGTTTCATTTGAGATAGAATCCTGGAATGTTTGGAGTTCGGTGGCTATGACTTTTGTTTAAAGGACTGTCTGACACTATCGCTTTAAAAGTTTGTAAGGAACACTTTGAACAATACTTTTCCTTTTAAAAAGCTACTGACAGAATAGTGTGTTGTTTGTAAGGAGTGATGTACTTTCATTCTTGTAACGCCATAAGAAATACCTGCTTGATTGATGGAATTTACATCATTAAGTGATGATAAGCTTCCAGATAGTATTGTTGATGAAGTTAACTATTTTCCAACAAAATGCATACATTACATTTGAGCTACTGAGCTTAGTAATTTGAAATTGCACTTCAGCAAATTTTCATTTCATTATTAATTTTGATACAAATTTGTTTTGATTTAAAACAGGAACAAAGGCATGTGAACTGCTAATCCAGACTTTTGAAAAGAAACACCTACACACTGCTGTAAAAAAGATGTCTCCCATGGAACAAACTTCTTTCCGTGAAGCATTCCATGCCCTCCTCTCCTTTTTTGCACCAAAGACAACAGTTTTCTCCCATGCAGGAATGATCTCAAGGTAATAGGCAATTCCTAGTTTTTGTAAACTTGATGTCGGTTGTTTTCCATCATTTACTTGGTTGTGAAGCATGCTCTACGTAATGTATGATATAATTCCAAATTTATATTTAAATATAATTCATTCTTTAACTTTAAAAGGTCCAATATCCATCTTTTTTATGTTTGTGCAATAAAACAGTTATTTCAAAGGTAATGTTTCTTCCAGTGATGCACCCATTCACTGTAAGTAGTTGCTGCGTCCAAGAGTAATTAAAAAGAACTTTAATGTAGAACTGGTTTACCTTTACTAATGCTTTCTTTTTCTCTGTATTTTGCAGACTCCTCATGAGTGGTATGCACTGCAATGAAAATGGCTGTAGAGAGCAGGCCATCTACAAAAAATGGGAGGCAATCTTTGCTATTGATTTCCCAAGAGCAAAGACAGGTGGTTACACCTTTAGGAAGAAAAGTGTTCCGGCTACATGCAGTAAGTTACGAATGCCAGTCAATACATTTATACTGTTGAATGATCTTTTTTTCCATTTTGAAGCCATGGGTCATACATGACTCAAAATTAAAATTGTTAATTCTAAATCTTCAAATGCTTTTCATGGTATCAAAAAATAATTGATTGATAACTTCAGCCAAAAATGTCAAAAAAATTACTGACCAAAATGTTCATATAAGTAGAAAAATGCACACACTACTTTTTATCTAACAAAGGTGATGAACCTGGCAGGGTTCATAGTAAACTTTTACATACTGTATGAATAGGTAACTTAAACTTTTGCAATTTTTGTCTTTGTAGAATATGTTGACGAGCTGCTTCAGGTGAACCAAGTAGCATCTACCAATAAGGCTGCATGTGACAAGGCACTGAGGGAACAGTCGGAAATCCTGTCTAACTCACCACCTCCATTGACATCTGGTGCCACCAAACCCACCAAGCAAGAGGCTAAATAGAGGCAGAAGTCTCGGTTCAAAGAAAAGTCTCAGTTCAAAGAAATAAAGGAAAAGGACAATGCGCATCATATGTGAAATTTTGAGCTTATTTAGTCACTAATTGATTTAAAAGAGCACTAGACTGAAAAGTAAGGATGTATTTTGAGCCCCCTCATAAAAAAAAATATTATAAAAAAATTAAATGCTTATCTAGCATGTAACGGCATAAAAGAATTATGGTTAATATGAATATTCAAGTGACTTTGCCCTCACATCTTCTGTGGGTTATGGAGGCATGAAGTTTATCAATCGGTTGTGGATAATATATCTGTGAAATAAGCAAAAACGAGTGCCCTTACTTTTCGATCTAATTTTGACAAAGTTTAAAAAGCTAAACCAGAAACTGGAAGGCTTTGGTGCCAAAAACGGGGTGGGAGAAGGCATCATATAGGAATGTAATAAAATACATTTTAGACATTTATTAACCAATCTTTAATAAGGAATGATAATTCAATGTTTACTAGATGAGTGACAGTGACTTTTCTCTTGTTTAAAGTAACAGTAAATAAACTAATTCCTAGAGAATGAATATTTAAAAAAAGTACATTATGTGGTGTAGGGCATACAGCTAATGATGTCATCACAGACAGTCTGGCAGCTACCATGCAGCAAATTAAAAAGCTAATAACTTGGGAGTGATAATGATTTTGTTGATAGTGTTTTTAATTCTTTATCATATCTAGCTATTTTTTTTCACTTTGCATCTTCGGTATGCTGAAATGTTTTCGATACATGTAGACTCTTTTTATCATTGAACTTTTTATCTACTGGAATTTTCTACCAAGTGTAAAAGGAAATTGCAAACTGTTATCTGTAAGAAAAATGTGGAACAGTGTTCAGAGCCTGAATTTTGTACCACTATTTTGTTTCTTATTTCAATATCACAAAGGTAATGTCAATAGTGTTTTAAGGTAATGATTCATAATACATTTTTGAACAGAACTACTGTATAAATTTGTGTTGAAAGCAGATTAAAATTGTGAAAATCAGAAAGGAAATGATCTTATAAAGTTCAATTATTGACTTTGATGAAGTATATCTTACAATAAAGTAAGTAGTTCACTTTGTAGAGGGATGCAGTTCAGTATTGTTTGCAGAGAATTTTCACCAGCAATGCAGACATAAACTGATTATTGACCTGGAAGCAAAACAGCTACTTCTCTTAACCAATTAAGAAATAGGCATCGGCTGGATGGCATCCACTGTCTCCTGGATGATGATGTTAACATATGTTTGTAAAGCCGGGATACTCATCTTTTCTGGAATTAGATACAAACAAGCATGCATACCCTTTGCTGTGGGATGGGGGTTCTTTCTATTTGTGTAATGTACATAAGGGGTCTTTGGTACCTAAAGATAGATTTGATGTCAAATAGCATTAATTTCCATTAGCACATAATATTGTATCTTGGAAAGTAAAAAAGGCTAACTGCAGAATATGGGTGCATTTAGAGGTGTGAGACCTGAACTAAGATATATGGTGTATAGAGAAGAGAGCATTTTTAACAATTTGTATGAAACAGAAATAATATACATCAGTAAAGGAATGGGATTGTGCTTCATGCACTTTAGTGAAAGCAATCACTTTTGAAAGTTGTTTCTGTACCACAGGGTATTGTGATCATGCATGGAGAGCCGCACAATTTTGCATGGACATAATTAGTGCATAACCCCTTTTCCCAGTATTAATTTACCTCCTCATTTCAATCTGAAGTTGATGGCATGAAAAAAACACTTTGAGCAATCTAACATTTGTTTATTATATATTCATTTTGGGGCTTCAGAAGAAAGCTGTAAACAGGTTCCATCACATCTTGAAAGCATTGTTTTCGGAAGTGGGGGGTGGTGGGTATGACATCATTGATATTTTGTATGTAAAACTCCACTTTACCCTTTGCGAAATCTTTACTGGGTGTAACCTGGAATTTACAGCAGGGCACTATCAGACCTGAGAACCCAAATATTTGTGGCCCTAAAGATTTTTGCAAAAAAAGTTGGAGATCGATACCTCAAACCTAGATAGGAATTTACAATTTGTTCAACGGTATATGGGACTCTAAAGTGTTAGATAACTCAAAAGTGAAATCAGGAAGTGGGGCAAATACAAAATTGTGTTTTGACCTGGAGGTGATGCTTGAAACCGTGAGTCTCACGACAGGTATGCACTGTGCACCAGTGGTTGTGAATGCATCTTTATATTTAATACTCAAAGAAATATATAAAATAAGAAAAATGCAAATGTACTAACATGTTTTTATTCACTTTTATTACTTAGCACTTTTGACTTTGAGTGTTGCAACAAAAACTGTATTCATCATAACCATCAGACTGTCATTGTTATTGAGTCACATCTTATATTTTGTGTCAATAAAGGAAAAATAATGAAGACGTTTGTTTATTACAAAGAATTACAACAACAAAAAAAACAGAATTACAGGAAAAACCAGAAGTCTTACATCTCTCCAGTACATTTCTAATCTACTTCCCACCACACTTAAGAGGTAGACAACTTATGACTTTCCGGATGTTACTGCTAGAGACACAGGAAAATTCCAAGAACTAGGCATAGCTATATTAGACAGATGCACCTGGCAGGACGTCAAAAACATTTCCGCTGCGGTCGAAGAGCAAAGTATAAAACAATTGGAAAATATGGAAAGGATTGATAATTACATGATATATAATGCTCTCCCTTACCAATAAATATGAGTAGAATTATATAAAAGTCTTTGTTTTTAATCCAGTTCAGGATATTTGAAACCAGCATACTCTGGTGATGGGAAATGCTCTCTAATCTTTAAAACTGCACACGCAGGAATCATTACTCTATTTTTTTACCAAGATATCCCCAGCACCACAGCACCAGTTGCCTGTAAGCAATATATCTGTAGCGCCTGCAAGAAAACAAAACAAAGAGAGAAAATAAAATACAGTAAATATTCATCAGTAAATATTCCTTTCTGATTTAGTTAAAGCTGGAAAAAGAAACAAACAAAAAATACAGAGAAAAAAGAAAGGTGGTTGTTGGTTACACATGCTATGACAAGCTAGTTAAAAAGTATTAAGGATCAAAGTAGATACATAACATGGTATATACAGCATTTTTTGAAAACGTTAATTCAAAACTAGAATCATGATTCGAAGTAGTAATATTTTAAACGATATTAGAAAACTTAACAGACACCCTTAATCTTCTTTTTTGGTCAATCTAATAGATTGGTCAAAAAAGTTGAGAATCTTTGAACCTAGCTTTAAACCTAGCTTTAAACCTTGCTAGCTGAAAAAGTAACACATCCATTATCCACAGTCACACCTTATTTTTCATTGCGATTTTTTATTCCATGTCAGTTTCATACTTGGGAAGGTCTACTTACATGTGTAATCCTGGATCGTCTAAATGTCCGTAATGTTGCCGGTACTGGTAGTGTGTGGTTTCCAGTACATAAATGTCAAGGCAAACAGTGGAGAATCCAGGGTGCTGCGTGATGCTTGTGATGTTCTCATCTTGGGTCGTCTCCACTTTTTGTAACACCTGTGAAAGTTCCCTGCAACATTTGCATTCCACTGCCAATGGCATTCTGTAACAGTTTCGGCAGGAACACCTGTCATGAATAAAAAAAAAAAGTTTAAACAATTTTACACTTTAAAAAGGTCTTCTATTTTTGGGTAAACTCTCAGCTGAATTTGACAAAACATATTAATAGATTAACAGGAATTTATAGATAAATTAATCATTTCATTAATTCACATGTTGCTTCATAGAATGAAAAGTAATTAAAAAAAGAAGCAAGGCTTCATACATGACATAAAATCTGGAAACTGGTGAAATTGTCTCCAGTCTGTAGAATGTATGTATCAATCACATTCCATGTTGTCTTGACCCCCTAAATAATTTGGAGTGCCTTATACACATTGTTTCAAAAATCCTAATACATCATTTTATTTCAAAAAATCAAATGAAATAAGTCCACTTTTGAAGATGTGAAGTGTAAGCAATACAGGGTACTTTTCAGCTAGTTCGAAAATTGAATCAAAGAAGTTTTCTAACAAAAGAAATCAGTTAGAAAATAGTTGCAAGGAGAAAAATAATCAAATACTTTCCTTTTATATCAATGCAAGCAAATTTGAAACATTTAATAAAGTTACGATCTACATCAAGGCCTTTTGGACCAGAACAAAAGAGAATTTTGGTTAAATATTATTAAAAGGCAAACTGAAAATTACTTGAAATACATGAAGTCTTGTTGTTTTTCATAAGATAACAAATTCCCTGAGTACTATGTGACAATCTTGGACAAAACATGTTGGAACCCTTTGTGAAAAGTAGTATTGTTTTTACCAGCCGACAATTTTTCTGAGAAGTTTTATGATCTGTATTCTCTCATTTTTAATAGCAATTGGTAATTATTCAGATGTCAGCATAATTTCCTTTGTTCCTCTACAGTACCCTTCCTTACCATCCCCGACCTCCCCATTCAATGTTAACCATAAATGGTTACAATTATTTTCTAAAATAGCCTAGGCTGAAATTCAATGCAAAACAAATTATTGGAAGTGTGGGATGGGTTGTGGACTTGAGAAACTAACCAAGAGACATCAAACTAAATATGTAGCACTGAAATTAGTGCTGTAGGCCTAGGCCTACACTAACAGTAAGTTTTGTCCAAGGCTGTAGCCTTCACATACTGATCACTGCGCTGTTATGTAGTAAGAGTTTTGCGATATCTGCTGGCCACGCAATGCTGACCGGATTTGTAAAACTTATGGCAAGGACTACAACCAATGGGGTATTCTCAAAGAAACAAATACTAATATACGGACCAGTCATTCACCTTCATTTACAACGGCTTTATTTTCCAAACCATCTTCAGCCTGATCTCTCGGTACTGCTAGGGGTTCGTATTGGTACGGATGCAATACAAGCTCCACATCTCCTTCTTTGGGCATTTCATCCTCGCTTTCATCTCCAAAAGATGAGGAAGAGCAAGACAGATTCAGTCCAAATAAATGTTTGATTAATCACCATCGCTTTCCGACATTCCCAAGATTAATTTTTGTATTATAGATAGGGACCAAAGTTTTGGTTGTAAGAGCGTAACAATGTTTATACGCGAAGTGTGTGTGTGTTGCGTATCGAAGCAATAGCGAGAACCCCGCAATGACGTCAAAGGGCTTATCACTGAAAAATAGTTTTTTTTACCTTCCATGTTGCGATTTGGCACATTAGGAGATTTCAATGGATGATTTTAATAAACCTAAGCGTTTATGCCGGGAAAAGTTATATTTTTGTCTAACAATTGATCCAAATATTGATTTTCCAACAAGCAAAGTGGTCTGTGTCATGACCTCTTTAAAACATTAAATTGGTGTTTTTAAATTGTAAATAAGTCATTAAAAAACTTATTTACTTATATAAGGTATATAAGTATTTAAAGTTATTTCAATTGATTGGATTTCAAGTTTAGCAAGTGAATGATAACCTTTTTTGAATATCATTTCCTGCAGGGGAAGCAATATCAAGCAATTTACGACTACGCTGCTGCAGATGAAGATGAGATATCTTTCTCTGAGGGAGATCTCATCGTCAACGCTGAGGTGATCGATGATGGCTGGATGACCGGTACGGTGCAAAGAACAGGTCAAACAGGCATGTTGCCTTCAAACTATGTGGAATTGCTCTAGATCTGTTTGTCACATATCGCTTGAAATATTATGTAGCAATTTCTTTCACTTTCTTCTTTCATAGACCTCCCATAAATATTGTGTAGCAAATCAAGTTTCTGGCTCTCAGCCACCAGAGAATTGTGGTATTGTACAATATTTCACAGAAACAATTAGAAAAATAAAGCAAATGTTTGTATCTTCATTTGCTTTTCTATGAGCTAACCATTGGTTAGAGTTTGTGTTAGGTTCGGCAATTAAATTGTATATGGTTGTGTTGATGGATCATTTTTCCTTGCTTCGATGCCATTATTTCTCCCATCAGGTCAAAATGCTACCGTTATAGATTCAAGTTCATTATGTGGATGATTGTCCCTCACCATGTGAAATGGTATGGAACTGTTTAACATATACTGTGTTTAAAATCTCATTACTGTTTATCCATCCAAAAACATTTTTCACTCCTTTGAAATTTGATTTTGCCCTTCAGTCATAAATATTATAATTGTGTATTTTTTATTTAGGGCATCTTTATGGAAAATTGGAATATGTCAGTTATTTGTTCTGAAATTAGTCAGACATCCACAATTGACATGCTGCCTAAATTCTGAGTGTGGTGTATTATCGGTCTCTATTGGCACACGTTATTTTAAAAACTGTCAGACATGATTTGGGGAACATGTTGGCTCCAAAATGCATGTCATTCTTTCTATAGGAAGACAGACATTGATTGACAGTTTTTGCTTCCTGTCCTATCACCACTGGTTAATGATTTCAACATCTCAGTCCAAGAATTCCCTGCTGGCACGAGGTTCAATTTGTGTCTTGATATTGTTTTTTTTATGATTTCTGAGAGAACATTGCAAGGATACATAGCAGGTTTTTCTCATTTTCCCTGAGAAGCAAGAAGTGTCAGGAAACTGGACCAATTAAAGACGGGTTGAGAGCCTTTTATGACAAGATAAAGATCCCATATAAGTAAATCTTGGTTTCTGAGAACTGTCCCCAGTTTTAGAGAACTTTGCAAAAAGTTATTAGATTTGAAGGACTTTGCAAGTAGTTCTCAGATTTGGGAAACTTTGCAGTAAATTTTAAGGTTTGGAGAACTTTTCAATCAATTATCAAATTCAGAGAGTGCTGGAACTTAAAGTAACATTCAGAATTTAGAGAGCATTTTAGACTCACACATAGCATCATAAAAAATATAGAATTAATTTTTAAAAGAATAAATCATTTTACAGAAGACTGAATGTTGCAGAAATTTTATAATCATTTTCAAAAATTGACAGCCAATGCAGAGAAAAATGGGGATTAATTTTGAGTAACAAAAGTCATCTTCTATGCGTTGATGTATTCAAGTATATTTTGCTTGGAGACTTAAGATATGGTCATCATAGTCATGAATGAAATTGCTATCTCAAGGGTAAAGTTATATGTGATCAAGTTTGTTTACCATGATTCTAAATCAGAATTTGTACGTGTTGTAAATGACAACTCTTTTTGTGGTATTGTGTAACATAGGGTGATGGGATCTCGTTAGTCAATTTATACTTCACAAAAACTGTTTTTTGTTGTTTTTTACTAGAATTTGATGTCTCCATCGGGGTTAAGAGTACTTATTGGTCCTAAAAGTTGTTTCACTTATCTTTGAAGTGAATGCTTCAACCCAAGATTATTTAGGAATATGTGATTTATGCAGCAATGAAAAATATAAGAATGTAAATGAATAAATGCTGGTTGGTTCTGAGAGTTTTAGAAGGGGGCATTTAGCTCAAGCTGATTATTAACTTTACTGACATTACACCTATGAATCTCAAAAAACAGGTGGATTTTGATAAATTAGAACAAATTCCATCTTAGGAGCTGGCTCTATGGCTTGGATTTAGTTATTTATGTACCGAACAGCTTCTATTTTCAAAATACTTTTCTATTGTTAAAGTGGACTGGAATAAAGTCTCAAATTACCATTACACATTAAAAACACTCTGTACCAGAATAGCTAACAAAATTCTTGTTTGCTAGTCTGGTACATAGTTTATGAAGTAACAAAAAAAAGGAGTAAAATGGTAATGTGAAGACTTTATTCCAGAACATTTTGATAATAGAAATCCATTTTGAAAACAGAAGCTGTTACGTATGGTATCACAGTAAATCATCTTTTGTTATATATGTTTATCACATGACTTTGTCTTTATTTTTCATGTATTAAATTTCAAATTATATTTGTGTTCAATGCTTATTTGGTGTGATAGACACATTTGGGAGGAGTTACTCTAGTCTTTTTTTCAAAGGTGTTGGTTGTTTTTTTCATTTTTATTACGTGATACTAAAAGTTCTTCCACTATATTTTGAAATGAAACAATAAGGAAGAAAAATGTATAAATACAAACTCAAATATGTCAGTTATCACATTTTATCAAATCTTTTTAGGCAATGATTGGGGATTTGTAAAAAAAAAAATTTCATTATAAGTAATTGCTTAGTTAGAGCTGCTTTCTTTATTACTTGAGCATAGCTTATCTTTTGCTGGATTTTTTGTGTTGCTGTCAATGTTCCAGTTAAAGAAAATCTTTTCGTCAGTCGTGAAAGGTTTTTGCTGGATTGATTATCCCTTCCACGGTAAGCGTCTGAAGGTGGAATCCAGAATGAATAGATATTAATTTTAAAAGGGACAGACCACTTCATGGAAAGATCTGATTGGTTTCCTTTTCCACCCAGGGGTGGTGTGAGCAGCACATCTCTCCTGATAACATGTTATAGTAGCAATAGAATGAATTTGTTAATGAAATATTTAAGAGGTGCCTTGGAAATGATTTTGAAGTAAGAGATTGTGATTAAGGTGGATTTGTGTATGCACCTGTGTTCTTTTATCAGTCCAGCTCATTTGATAGTTTAATGCAAAATTACCTCATAGTGTTGTATGTAGCCTCCCATTTTCTTACTCAGCAGGGACATCACTCAGCTGACATTTTGATTGTGTTAATAACAAATAGGATAACTTATGCCATAGAAATTCTTTTCTATCTCCATGCTTATACAGTGCTGCATAAAATTGAACATGAAAGGTTCAAATTTCATGCATGGCAGTCATTTTTCACAATTTGTCTCCATGACAACCAACACTATCCTTTTTGGATAAAAGGATAAATGCACAGGCTGTTGCTTAGTAATTCATTACTTACATCATGTAGGTAGAAGAGTGGATTTACAGAATAACATGGCATTAATTGGGTGGTGTAATCAAGTCATAATAGATTGTTTACTGGTGGGAAGTATGCTTTAAGCTTAGAATTAAAAAATACAATATAGATTATGATTATTAATTACTTTACTGCTTTAGTTGCTTATGTAGATTTCCAAATTGCTTAGAGCTTTAGTAAAGGCACAGCCTTTTTAGTTTTTAGGGTAATTTTACATAACAAAAGCTGAATGTGGATAATTTCAAAGATGATAATTCTCTTGTACCTACAATGGTTATGTTTCAATAAACAAAGCTTTTACTTTTAATACAACAGTATCTTCTGGTCTTGTGTATCTTTTTGTTTGTTAGCTTCAAGCATAAGGCGTGGAGCTGTCTATGTTTTTTTCATATGGGCCTCTGAACCCCATGTCATATCTCTCACACTAACTCACATCAACACCAAAAATCTCCCTTCCATTTTTTGATGTGGATCTATACCACTGGGTGTTATAAAGGTAGATGTCTAAATCAAAATAACTAAAATCTCATTAAAGTTCAGTGGTCAAGCATGTTTATTGTATATGAACGAGGACTCCAAAAGAAACAATATGGTGATAAAAGCTTTCAAAAATCTTATTCTGTTAAGAAGATATTCAAGTTTGTATCTCTGTCATATTTGTGTAGAAATGACTGGTGTAGTAAGTCTACAATGGAAAGTTGGTGTGTTCATTCTCACATTCTTAACAATTGTCAATGCATTTTAAAGAAAGTTTATTTAATTTTTTCACTATCTAAATTATTTTCCCTCAAACTTTCTTCAGGTTTATTATAAATACGCTTCATAGATTCAGTTTTACTACTCTTTTGACATATCCCACAGTTTTAAGCCACAAAGTCATAAAGACTGAGGAATCTGAGATTAGTGGCATCACAACTAGTCTTGTTTTCAGTCGTTTCTACATAAATGATACCAAACTTTAAACTTAGATATTTTCTTAATGGAGTAAGATTTTTGAATACTTTTTTCACTAGTTTGTTTCTTTTGAAATCCTCTTTCATTTAAGATGGACTTGCTTGACCCCTGAACTAATCCTTTAAAATGAGTGTTTTTGCTTTTGTTAGTTTATCCCCAGCTTTTGATGGAATCAGTTTGCAGGACTATTCTGCAAAAATTAAGCTTAAAAGAATTACTTCCTCCAACCAGTGGCGGTGCCAGATATTTGGTCATGAAGGGGGCAATTTTGTCTCAAGAGGGGCAATTTTGTCTCATGGGAGGGGGAAGAAACCTATATATCAGACACAATATGTCACCTTACAAACTTTTCTGGAGGGGAAAGGGGAAGAGTGATCTCATCGCAGGGATTCTTCTCCCCATGCCTGGTAGCGCTGCCACTGCCTCGTAATTTATAGCATAATTCATGCACATTCATATACTCCTATTAAGGAGTTTAAAGAGCAACAAGGAACCTGCCATAAGCATATCATGTGTGAATCAATTTTTCTATGACCCATGCTTGGTCAGTTTAAATACAAATTTGATTTATTATTGTATTCTATGACCACTTACAGATAGTAAGAATGGGGAGTTTTAAAAGGATTATTCCCGTAAAAGACAATTTATGTTGATACCAATGAACAATGTCTCGGAAGATACTGAAATGTGGACAATTATTCAAATGAGTCAAAAAAAATAACACCTTCAAAGCCCCAATAGTAACAACGCCCCCTGAAGCTTATGCATTAAAACCCTTTCAAATCTCTAAAATGATCTAACCCCAGCCCATTTGTGGGTAGTGAGATGCAACCAAGAGCAGTGGAATATGTTTGAACCTGAAGGCACAAAATATTAGGGGCACCTTCTACTTATTTTGAAATACACACCGAGCAGTACACTACAGCTATGCCATGCAGCAATATGGCATAGTTGAAAACAGTGGCTTGGGGTTGGGTCCCCCTTCCCGCCCGCGAAGCTTTCTGAGAGGGCGCTGAGTGCTCAAGAAGGCCCCACAATTGTCTTGAAAATATTTCTTTTTACGTGGCTAACAGTAACAGTCACCCAATCAACAAACCAATAAATAAACAGTCCACCATCCAAACCCACACCCACACTAATGACACGGAAGAGAACATGGATTGTTCGGTTACCGAACATACTTCTCGTCCAACTTTCAAAACTAACCGTTCCCAAAGAAATAGGGACAAATCCAAAGAGAAAATTAGCCAACTCAGACCGAACACATCCTCCTCAAGATAACCCTATGCCTCCTTATGGCGTGCAACATAAATGATAGAAATAACATTCTCAACATCATACAATGGAACATAAGGAGCCTTAAGGCCAATTCTGAAGAAATTGACCTTCTGGTCACCACCTTCAACCCGGTCGTCTTCTGCCTACAAGAAACTTTCTTGAAAACCACCGACCATTACTCCCTCAACAACTTCGCTTGCTATCACAAACATCAAGTGGACGCCGACAGGGCCTGTGGGGGCGTCTCCATTCTCGTAAGACACGATATCCCGCACAGCCCTGTTCAAGTGCGCACCGACCTTCAGGCCATCTGTATATCTATCTCCCTCCACAAAACTTTCACTCTTTGCAATATCTATCTCCCCCCTAACACCAACATTCAGCCAACCAGCCTTAACAACCTCATCTCTCAGCTCCCCTCCCCCTTCATCCTTCTTGGTGACTTCAACGCTCACAACCCTCTGTGGGGCTCTGTTACCCCTCTCACCCTCTCTGAATTAAAGCTAGCCATCCACGACGCTGGCTGTACCTCCAAGGGCCCAGATAACATCCCCTACCACTTCCTGAAACACCTCCCCATCAAGGCCACCACTACCCTACTCACAATCTTCAACAACATTTGGACCTCACACTCCTTTCCCCCTATATGGAGGACCGCTATTGTCATCCCCGTCCTTAAACCGGGGAAAGACGGTACCGGCCCCTCTAGCTACCGCCCCATCGCCCTAACTTGCTGTCTCTGTAAAATTATGAAAAGGATCATTAATCAGAGACTAAACTGGTTTCTTGAGACCAACAGAATCCTCTCCTCTGACCAAAGCGGCTTCCGAAAACGTTGCAATACCCTAGACCAGTTAATTACGCTCGACACCGCTATCCGGGAATCCTTTGCAAAAAAGGAACACCTCATTGCCATATTTTTTGACCTTGAGAAAGTTTCCGACACTACTTAGAAATACGGCATTACCCGCAAACTTCACACCATCGGCCTCAGAGGCCATCTCCCCATCTTTATTCAAAACTTCCTCTCATCCAAGGCGGTTCCAAGTTCGTATTGGCCACACCCTCTCCAACCCGTGCCCCAAGAAAGGGCGTCCCCAAGGCAGCATCTCTCTCCCCTCTCTTCAACCTGAGCATCAATGACATCGCGGATAACCTTGGCCCAAACATCAAACGTACCTTATATGTGGATGACTTCACCATCTTCTACTCCTCCCCTAGCTTTCCTATTGTTGAAAGTAGGCTCCAAACCAGCCTCGACCTGCTGCAAGACTGGAGCAACAAAAACGGTTTTAAATTCTCCAAAGACAAGACAGTCTGCATGCACTTTTGTCATTTCAACAACCTCCACCCCAACCCGAACTTTGTGCTCAATGGTAATCGCATCCCAAAAATTGAACACACAAAGTTCCTGGGTCTAACTCTAGACCCTAAGCTTACCTACAAGCAACACATCACCAACCTGAAACTGAAATGCAACAGCTCCCAACAGCTTCCAACACCACTTGGGGTGCAAACCGCTTTGCTCTCCTCAAAATTTTCAGGCTCACCATTCGTGCCAAGCTTGACTATGGCAATATTGTCTACTGTGTCGCTCACAACTCATACCTCAACCACATCAACACTATCCAAAATAAAGCTCTCAGGATTTGTCTAGGTGCTTACAGGACCTCCCCAATCACCAGCCTTCATGTTGAAGCCAACAAACCCCCCCCCCCCCCCTATTTCTACTTAGATGTAGAAAGCTTAGCCTATCCTATGCTTTTAGGGTCCTCACCAACACCCAGAACCCTGTTTACAACCTCATTAGGTACCCCAATTTCTCCACCCTCTTTGATAGGACTAAAACCCTATCCCCTCCCTTCAGCTCACGCATTAAATCAGACCTCTTCCATCTCGGCATCAACCCCACCACTCTCGGCACCTTCTCCTGGCCCATTTTTCCTCCTTGGGCCACCCCCTCCCTTCTGTCCACCTGGGCCTCTCCACTCATCACAAAGCTCAACCCATCCTAACCTCTTCATCAATCTCCACAACCAAGGCAAAGACCAACTCTCAAATTACACCTCCATCTATACTGATGGGTCCAAGGAGGGCAACAAGACAGCTGCTGCTGCGGTCATCCAAGACATCACCCTCAGTAGCAGACTTCCCGACTACTCATCCATCTTTTCAGCCGAGGCTAAGGCCATTCTCCTTGCCCTCAACTTTATTGAGTACTCTCCGCTCAGCCACTTTGTTGTTTTCTCCGACTCAAAGGCTGTTCTTACTTCTTTACTCAACCTTAAATGGGATAACCTCACATGCCACCTCCTCCTCCGCAAACTCCTTTCTCCCACCCTCTGCAGGAAAAGTACTCTTTTCTTCTGGATACCCAGCCATGTTGGCATCCCAGATAATGACAGGGCTGATGCAGCCGCTAAGCCTGCCCTCACCCTCCTCCCTGCTCCTTTTCCCAAAACCTTCTCTGACATCAAACCGCTTATCGCTTCCCTTGTTCGGGACCGCTGGCAAACCTCATGGAAGTCCCAATTTGATAACAAACTCCATGTCATCCAGCCCACAATTCCGATCAAAGCCACCATCAACAACCTCTCTCGTATTGACAACGTTCATATTACCCGTCTTAGAATTGGTCACACTCATCTCACCCACTCCCACCTCCTTATTGGCTCCCCCCAACCCCTCTGCAACAATTGCCATTGCACTCTCACAATCCATCACGTTCTCCTTGCTTGCCCCCTGTATAACCTTCCTAGAGCTTCCCTCGCTCCCTACAACTCAATTGCTGAGTTCTTCCAGAAAAATCCTCCGGATAAAATTATCTCCTTCCTTCATCATGCCTCCCACTACGACCATATTTAATTCTCCTCTTCCACCCCCTCTTTACTTTGTTTTGTTTCAACCATACACCTCCCCTCACGATCACAGCTTTCTGACCTTTTGTCCCTGAATTCTCTCATTCTCCCCCTGTTTCCTTTACTTCCTACCTTTAGGATGATCTGACCTCTCAGGCACAATTTGACCTTAGTTGTTGTGGTGCCGTTAAGCCTTCATCAAACAAACAATTTTTATGCTGTGGAAAAATGTTTGTCTTGATAAATAACTTCTTGTATACTATTTGCATGTAATATTCCATTTTTGTCGTCGTAAAGCCTGAATTCACCCCGAATGCAACCATTGGCACTTGAGTGGGCCCCTGGATTTCGTGCCTGGACAATAGAAGATGCATGGAGATAAGCTTGTCAGCAATATTTAATATCTGCCCCTGCCATGAAGGGCAGCAATTTGAATGAATACAGTCTGACAGTTGGTAGAAGCTTTTCGAGAGGGCGCTGAATGCTTAAAGGGGCACAAAAATTGTCTTTAGAATATATTCTTATAAACTTTTTATTCTCAACGCTGTAAATGTTTTCTCTCAATGCTTTATTCTTACATCAAAAACATGAAAACCATCCCTAGACCCTAACTAAAGACACATATTGTAGTCAATGGAATTCTACATTTGAACATTCATTCCAAAATATATATATTCTTTTTAACTAATTCTAGTGTGGAATTGACATGATTTTAAACAAACTTCTGCTACCAAAATAAAGCCAATTTTCTTCTTTTTTTTTTCTCAGAAATCTTCAATTTCTAAAAATCTCCTTCAATTTTTAAGAAATTTCCTTCATTTTTCAGAAATGTTCTTCAATTTGAAGGAAATTTTTTCTTCTTCAATTTTTGTAAAATTTCTATCATTTTGGGGATATTTTCTTCAATATTTAAGAAATTGTCTTCAATTTTCGAAAACATTTCCTTTATATTGCGGAAGTTTTCTTCAATTTTTGAGAAGTTTCCTTCATTTTCGGGAAATTTTCTTTGTCTCTAGATTTAAAACCCTGATTTTATTCCATTTTCTAAACGGTGCCTTATAAACGGTGCATGCCAGTTTAGATCTATGTGCACGTTTTACTTAAGAGCATTTTTTATTTCGGGGGATGGGGTGGGGGCAAAATGTCCTTTTCCCCAGTGAAACATGACCCACCACGCCACTGGTTGAAGAGGCAATTTCCCCTTCCCGACCCCAGCCAAATTTGATAAATTTAATTTGTCCAAAAATTTCTAATGGCTTCTTTTTAATTTTAAAATTTGCAGTCACAAAAGTTGTAAAATCAGAATACTTGGGACAAAATTTCTGACAATTCTGATATTAGATCAAGACCATGTTAAACAAAATGGCTTACCTCCCCCTCCCTTCCCCTCCTCCACAAAAGACTACAGCTAGCTATTACTGTGGGGTATTAAAATTGAAATCCTCACTTGGGCCCACCCTCGGATGAAAGGACCGTTATAACGTTAAATCTTAAAAGCAATGAAATATTAGATGAACAGAGCCAAAATCTCTCTTCATGGCTTGTACAAGCTGACAAGGGGGCTCCAAATCAACTCGGTATTGAAATTTGGGAAAGTTTCGCACATTTTGGCAAAAGGCCCTTTTTGAAAGTGTCATAATTATTTACTTACTTAGTCCTCTTCGCTTCGGTCGGATCATAGGGCCTTTACTGCAATTCATGTCCCAGTATAGAAAAAGAATCTTAGACTTTTGTGAAATCCTTGTTATTAGGTGAATGCCTTTGAAGTATCAAAGCAAGGCCCGTCAAGAGAGGAGAGAGGGGTGCCTAAAGTCGGCAGACTGCTCGATAAGATCAAAACCTAACGTTTTAATTGCTAACAACTGAACAAAGGGCTCATCTAGAATATTCAAAATTTGACTTTTATGCCAACTTAATCATGCATATTTTAGATTAAGAAAATATGTGAAAGGATTCAAAGAATCTGATTCTTCCAAATTAATTTGCCAGTTCTTAAATATATTGCCCCCTGGCCCCCGGTTTCTACACCACTGAGAAAGTGCCCTTTTTAAAATCTAAAAACATAATAAGTACCTGGTATGTCAAATCTTGTTGAACCGACGGCACCAATCTGAAATGACGGATTAATATCTGAACCGACGGATTAAAATATTAAGGGAGGGGAGGGGGAAAGGCGATCGCCCCCTCGTTCTGCCCCCCACAATCTGTCAATACCTCTGCCTGAGTATATTTGGGGGGACCAAAAACTTAAAGCAACTATTCAAAAACATATTCAGAGGGCAAAAATCGGCAGAAATTCATGCTTGACAATGGCGAAACCACTAGATATAGATTGGACTGGACTAGTACTATTAGTAGTATTGGACTATAGATTGGATTAGCAGTATAGATTGTACTAAAAATAGCTAAAGACCTGTTGTTTTTCTTTTTTCGCTCTTCAGAATTTTTTCAAGAAAGGACAGTACCCCAAAATGTTAGTTTGCTTCAGTGCTTCGCGATTCTCTCCGTGGCTCTGTGGAGGGGTAGTAAGATGCTACCAAATGACAGCGGAATGTGTTTAAAACTGGGTTGCACATAATTTTCCGGGCACAGACTTATTTGCGGGTGGTTCGCACTTTGGTAATATACCATACTGCCTTAGGCCGAATAAGGCATTTTTTAAGGAAACCTCACTAGTGGGGAAAATATCTTAGGGGGCCATGATTTCCCGCTCGAAAAGATTTATGATACATTGTGACCATTGTTTCTGATATGTGAGTTGTAAATAGGACAGAACATAACACCAGGGGTGGGTATAGATATATTTTGTTCTTTTTGGGCGGGAGAGGGGGATTGAGATTCTTAAAAACATGTAATTAAAACGTTCACTTCCTTTGCTTGGTTCAATTTTGAAGGTTTTGGCTCTTAATCGTAAAAATTGCAGATTTTTGGATACATTTTTTTGAATAATGCATATACAGTTTCTAACTTGCTTTCAAAAACAAATTGTCAGCCACAACCTTTTCGAGAGTGCGTTAATATAATGTCATTGTTCTTTGACGGAAAGATAAACAGCTGTAGATAGGGGCTGTAGAACGAAAACAATTGCTGGTGGCGTAAAAAGTTGTGTCAGAAATCAGAATAGCAGTCTTTGAATTGTTTGGAGGCAAAATTTTACTGAAGAGCAAAACAAAATCACTGCCTCAAAATCTGGACCTTTTAGCAAAGTTTATGGACCTTTTAGTAAATTGCTGGCCTTTTTTTTTACCTATTGGTGAGGGCGAGGCCGACCCAATCGACTCCCTTGGCGCATGGCGAAAGCCTTAAAATGGCGTATTACATTGATTCCAATAAAGTCCCCATTTAATGATAACCTCATAACAATGATATCTGAAACCTATCTGAACAGTTTAGGCCTAGTATATGCAATGTTTTTGGTAAAAGTGTCAGAAAGACGCTGTGTGCACAGTCATTTGCTATCTGTGCTTTATTTGATATGAAATAGCGCCACGATTTTGCAAAGTTTTGATAAACACGCATTCTCAGCGACATACCTGTGTTCATGTGTCCTGTTGTACGTGCTGTGTGTACGTGTGTACACGCTAGACACGCCGCGCACAGTCTGTATGTGACTGTCGACTGTCAGAGCTAGAGATCATGCGCATATGCATTCATGTTTTGAGTCGAAGTTGAAAAACACGTAGAAAGAAGGCCTAACCGGAATTTTTGGATGACTCAATCTCAACTGGCCTTTGTCTGATTCTAAAGAGAAAAAACTACGGCTTGTTATGAGGAAAACTGAGAGGTAGCCTAGGCCTATGTAAGGACTTATTTAAATTTTCACCAGGTTTGATTTTTAAAACTTAAATTTGACTCACGTTAGCCTAGGCCCCTTAACTCTGTAACTGTTCCAGGGCCTAACGTTAGGCCTATTGTTGAAACTGAATAGGGGCCTAGTGAAACTGAAAGTGGCCTAACGTTAGGCCTTTTGTTCTTCCTAACGTTAGCCCTTTCGTTCTTCCTAACGCTCTGAACATTTATATAGCCTAGGCCTACTATATATCGGGGGCAAAACGGTAGGGTCCACTGGGAACTTACGAAGTTACTGCGTAACTTCAGAGAACCACCTATCGAAAACCACAATTTTTTGCAAATATTTTCCGAAATCTACTTTTAAACCTCCCTTAACTGAAAATCCTGAATACGTTAATTGTTATTGTAAATATACTTGGGCCTATCATCGTTTGTAGTTAAATCCTTGAGCATATAATCCACTCACATGTGATGAAATTCCTTGATGAGCATAATATCTTAACTGATTTACAACATGGCTTCTGTGCAAAAATATCCACTGAAACACAACTCCTTTTAACAATAAATGATATTTCTAAACAAATTGACCAAAACAGTAACATCTCTATGGCTATTCTTGACTTCTCAAAAGCCTTCGATAAAGTCCCACACCAGCGCCTGTTATCCAAACTTTTTGCCTATGGCATTGATAGAAATCTCCTAGCCTGGTTTGCATCATTCCTCAACAACCGCATTCAGCGTGTTGTCTGTGATGGTGAAATCTCTGATTCTAAACAGGTTTTATCCGGTGTACCACAAGGTACTGTTTTAAGTCCTTTACTTTTCCTTTTATGTATAAATGACATCCCTGATAATATAAACAGCACAGTTAGACTGTTTGCTGATGACTGCCTTGTGTACAGAACAATTAATAACCCCTCTGACCAACAAATCCTCCAAGATGATCTTAACAAACTTGAACAATGGCAAAACAAATGGCAAATGAATTTTAACCCTTGTAAATGCTACATCTTGTCAATTTCTTCTAAAAAATGCTTTAAATCACCTGTTTATACCTTATGCAACCAGCCACTTAACCATGTCAACTCCCATTCATACCTAGGTGTTGAAATTGATAATAAACTCAGATGGGATAAACATATACATAACATAACCAAGAAAGCTAACTCTGTACTTGGCCTATTAAAACGTAACCTCTCAAACTGTCCCACCGACGTTAAATCCACTGCTTATAAAGCTCTAGTCAGGCCAGTACTTGAGTACGCATCAGCAGTCTGGGATCCTATCACCAGTGCGATGTGGATGAACTTGAATCTATTTAAAGGAGAGCAGCCAGGTTTTGTATGGCAGACTACTCTTATAAACCTAGTGTAAAAAACATGCTTCATAAATTAGATTGGCCCCTGCTAAAAACAAGAAGATACAACACCCGGCTACATATGCTATATAAAATCAATAACAATCTTGTTGCCATCAATAAAGATGAACTTATCCCCACCGTCAGAGCTAATAGTAATACAAGAAATAATCATGACCTTAATTTTCAGGTTCCCTATGCTAAAAAGAATGTATATAAACACCCGTTCTTCCCTCACACACTAAAGGATTGGAATGCTTTACCGTCAGATCAATATTTAACATAAATACCGAAAGAAAAAAGTCATTAACAGAAAACCTTCAAAAGAGCAGTTTTTACGTTCCAGTGTGGTCTTATCCAAGTTGACAAAGAATGTTCTTGAGATGAACCTCCGGGTTCATAGAATAATTTTGGTCGCTTCATTTGCAGTTCAGATTGTGCAATTATATTTTTAAATTAAGCAAGTGAATAAAACAACTGATCGATCTTGGTCTTATCTCATGAATTAATATATTTTGCTGTGGAATTGGCCGACTCATGCAGTCACCCGCTTGTTTTCTGCTCAATTTCTATGTTAACGTTATGCCTATCTGGATAAGATCTTGTTCAGAAGGAAAGTAAACTTTCTTTGAATAACAAAGAAAAAGATTCCATTCTCTAAAAGGCATGTGTTTTTGTAGTTTTTGAGATATTCTAAATATTCTCCCTGAGTGATGGGATTTTCTATTGAGCCTAAAGTTAAGTTTCGCGAGTTGCCCCTCCACGGAGGCTATCATAGCCACAGTCTTTGTAAATGTTTTTTGATTAGATATGCAAATGATCAGCAAATGGTCATCTCTGCCATATCACAGACACTACATTTAAAAAAAAATTCAAATTGTTGAATAGTGCAATACAGAAGCATGAAACTGAGGAGAACCTTAATATTCATGGCAAAGATGTATACAATATTATATGTGAATGTTTTGGAAGTTAAAAGGAAGAAATACATCGATAAAAACAAAGTTTATCCATAAAGTATCTAAGAATGTCTGTGGGGCAATTTTGGAAAGAATATTTAAGAAGGTTGTAGGTCAAAAAGAGTAAAGCCCATAGAAAGAAAATCAGAATGAAGGATTCAAGAATATGTGAAAATACAAAGAGATTCATCAAATGTTGAAGCAAATTCAGATGCACCACCTTCCTCCTCAAAGTCTAAGGGATTGAAAAGTAAGGCACAAGATCAAAAAGAAAGGGAAAGGAAAAAGCATAAGGTGCTAAAATGGCGTTGCAGAGAATGTGGTCACAACTGCACCACCGATTGTGTCTGCTGTGATAGGTGTCACATTTAATTTCATGGGTTGGGCTGGATTGGGATGAAGAAGAGCTATGGGGAGAGGCTAGAGCAGTAGTTTTCTTCTCACTGCCAAGCATCACTGTTTGAAATAGTATATAGTAAGGAGGGTGAGTTTTAAGGGGTTGTTTGGGTGTACTATATGTCTTTCAATCAATGTTAATGTAAAACGGGTTGCCAACATGTCAAAAATTGTTTCAACAGTATTTTTTCATGCTATGAATGATATTTCCCTCAATAAAGTTATATATTCTATATTTGTAAGAGACAAAGAAATGAATATCTGAATGTAAGCTCTGTCTGCATTGTTAACTTTGATATGTAACCTTTTCAATGTGCTAAAAGGAGACATAAAGAGGATTAAAATATCAACCAACTACCACAAACAACAAGTCAAAATCTCATTCCTATTTTAAGTTATCCATCTTTAGAGTCAACACATGGCGGCTGCCATTTTGCTTAATTCTGTATTTAAATCTTCTGAAGATGACATTATTTCCCAAACAGAGACTAAGGATTGTAATGTATTTCTTTATAACTTTATATTATCTTTTTATTCCAATATTATGTGACACAAAGTTGTTATAACTTGTTTTGACAATTTCATGTGTACACAAAAATGATCTTGTCCCTTATAAAAGGAAAACAATTTTTCATGAGATAGAAACTTTGAGTTAGATTATAAAGAAATACAAAGCATTCTAACATCCTGCTTGGCTGATGACATAATCTGCATGTTTTGAAATCAAAATGGCAGCTCCCATGGTACTATATAGTAGTAGGATTAAAGATTTTAATAATTGCAAAATAAATGTTGGATTTCTTCGAGAGTTATGAAACTTGGGAAGAAGATTTGTCAATTTTGATTCTATCATATGAAATAAAGATTATGTCACACTTTGTCTCCTTTAATCATTAAAAGAATAAAACAAGTGTAAAGAGATCCAGATATGAAAATATTATAAGATGATTGTCAACTGCCACAATGTAAATTTGTGATTTCCAAAGCAGTTACAAGAATAACAAAAAAGAGTAACTGAAGGAAATGTTTATTTATTTATGTTTTTAACATAATATTTTAAGTGTGGATAATATTACTATAGACATGAGATGTAGTAACATGGGTATTTAAAAGTTTAGTTTGATATGTTAATTATCTATTACCTCTTCTTTTGGTTAGCAGTACAATTAACATTCAGCAACTTTTAATGGGAGAATTTTAACATGCAAAAAAACAGGTAATTTGAAAAGAAGCTTACACCCGAAAAATGGAGCAGAGCATTGGAAGTTGTAACTTAGTTAATAAAAGCAAATCTACACGCAAACCATATGGGACTTGAATAACCTCAGACAGGTCATAAATCAGTAAATGACAGCCAGTGGTAGATCCAATTTGAACTGGGGAGATGAAGGTTGTGAAAAGAATAAATTATTTCACACGAGCTATGTGGTATGGAATCCAGGGGAGAGTGCGAACTGGTATATATATCTCCTCATTACCCTATAGACATCATCCACGTTAAGCAGACCCCTAGCTTTGCTGCTTTCCTGGGGCGACCCTGGGCCCTGCCCTGCCCATGGGTCCACCCTGCCCCTGGGGTCCGCCCTTCCCCCTTACATGGATACAGAACACAGAATGATAGCATAGTAAGCAATTGTCCTGTTTGACACATGAATGGTCCTTATCAATATCAGTCAGAATAGTTTCATTCTGAGGTATGATTATAGCTAAAATCCCAGTGCTGCTTCATCATGGGGTTGAGCCTTAAGAGGGCCCCTGGAATTCAAATGCTAATTTGCATATGATTTGCATACATTAACAATAGTTTATGAACTTTTATTAGTATTTTCTTCATGTTTATCAGTTTGGCATACCCAATAAGAAAGGAACAATTAAAATTAATTTTTTATATTTTATTTCATTTTGTTGTATTGATTTATTGATTGAGTGAGTGATGGTGGTGGTGGTGATAATAAGGAGGAGGATATTTTTATTATCATTTTGATTATTATTATTATTTTTAATTTTTATTATTATTATTATTATTATTATGATGATGATGATGGTTATCTTTATTTTTATGATTATTTTTATTTATATTATTTGTATTATTATTTTTATCATTTTTATTTCTATTATTTTTATTATTTTTATTTTTATTATTATTTTTAATATTAATAATATATATATATATATATATATTTTTTTTTGGGGGGTGCTGGGGGTATCATCCATAAACCCTTTGAGATATAACAGTGAGAAATCAGAGGTCACATTGGTTAGTGGTTACCAGGTGAAAAAGGGACCTAATCTAGAAATGTGTATTTCAAATTTTAATGACAAATCTCACAACATAGTTCAATAATTCTTATAAAGGTTAATACTTATTTTCCTTCCAATTAAGCTGAGTTTGTTGATGCCTTCATATATCTTTCAGAAAGTGAGTGTGATGTCCCTCTCTTATAGCAGCTACAGCTCTCTACTTACAGTAGGCTCTCAAAATGTTATTTTCATTCTTTTATTTAGTAAACTTAATACATGATATCATAGTTTCTTTTTTTATTTCTAAACTCTGAACTTATCCAACAGATTTAAGAACTGGTTGAGTCACTTTCTGATTTTCCCATAAATCTTCAAGAAATCCTTGAAACTATAAACAGCCAAGAATGAAAAGTCTCTGGTTCTTTTCAGCTGGGAATAAGAAAGAGCCCTCTGGAAGAATCACTTCTGTAATAAACCATATTTAAAAAGAAAATTAAGAAGCATCTTATGACAACAATTGTTCATCCTCAATCAAAAAGTTCACATTTTGACAGTTTACACCCAAGTTGCAGTCACTTCCTGTAAGTGTTGAAATAATCCTGGAAGCCATTATGGGTTAAGCTCCCTTGTTGCTTTTATAGTCAGTCAAGTGTGAAGGGCTCAGATAAAGTTGGAACATTGAATCACTTGTTGTTATCCAAGGGCAAATTGAGGTTATTGATCTGTCAAATCCCAGGTCTAATTAATGGTTTTCTCAGAAGTCAGATAAACTATTATTTATTTTGAGTTATCATCTGTGGTGATGTGGTTCTCATTCAGCTCTAGATGTGTGAGAAGTAATCATCAAAAAAAAACCAAATACTTGAATCTAGCTTTGAGAATTTTGTGCAATTTTTCAATGAGTTTAATTTCTTAGTGTTGATATGTACACAAGGAAATTGACAAAGGTCTGTTCATGGAAAGGAGGAGAGCCATTTTATCAAGGTAGGTGCAACTGATTCCCTTGATGGGAGGAGGTCATTTGAGGTATGTTAGGTTCATTCATATATCAGATTGATAAAAGTATTACTTGTAATATGATTTTAATCAAAGATATTTCATCCTTGATACAAGCATACAAGAATTGGAATCATGTGGCATTTTTCATCAAGATGTACTTTCTAAAAATACCCTCTGACTTACAAACTTCTGAGGTGAATGGTGTAATCTTATAAATAGATCATGGCTCCCAATAAGCCTTTCGTGCAGTATGCAGGTATGGGACTTCTAAATAGTCTAGTCCAATTCCAAACTATAACATATGGGATATCCCCGGTCTGTGTTGCAACATCACAAGGTTTTGTTACTATAGTAAGTTTAATTAATTAAAACGATAAATATTTATGTTGGAAGAACTTCTAAATATTATTAATTGTACTAGGCCCTATGGCTTATTGGATCTCTTCGGCTTGTGTCACAAGGAATTAAGAACGATGCATTTTCATAGGCGATAATGAGGTCAATGGAACGTGACTTTGCTAGTTGTAGGCTTCAAAGTGAACCTGTATTCTCTTGTTGTACCTGTGTTATTACCATGACAGTATAACACTTGTATTTAATTTTGTGTTGTTTTTTTTTACATTTATTTTATGTGAAGGAAAATTATTTTCATTTGTGTAACATGGATAGAGAAGGAGGATGATGTGTTGGTCTACTGGGTATGTTTTCATCTCTGAACAATAATATTTTTTCTTTTTGTAAGTTTAGGCAGCAGGAAATCTTGAATTACAGTTAAGGAGGGATTCAGATAACAGGTGGAATAATTGTAGGATCAAATGTCTTAAGGAAAATGAAAATTTCTAAGGTGTATTGCAGGATGGGAAGGAGATACAATGATACTCCAAAGTTTAGCCCTGGCTGCCAGCAGCAAAGTCACACTTAATTGACTCCATCATACATGAATATGCATCGTTAAACAGGACAATTGTGGTGACTATGCGACTTTGCTGCCCAGCTGGGGATATACGATAGTTTGGACTTTTAAGTTAAAATATTAGGAAGTTCTTCCAACATGAATATGCATCATTCAACACTGCCCAGCTGGGGATATCCGGTGATACTGCAGGGGAGCCATAAAATTATACTTAAGAATCTTTAATAATTTATAAGATTACACCATTCACCTTGGAAGTTCTCGAGTCAGGATTATTTTTTAATAGTGAACCTGCATTCTATAGTAATACCCGAAAGGGAGGGAAGCAAACGTGGAATAGGGGGCTGTTTGTTGGGATGGAGCCCTTAAGTCCTCCATAGTGTCCCTCTCTAGAATGGTTAAGAAGACAGATACATTTTTTTGGATATTCTTTTACACTGAAATAGCAGCATTGTTAAAATTCTAAAACATTATTTGCTGTTTTTAAATGCATTTCAACAGTTTTGTTTGTATTTTCTCCTCTTTTCAAGAATGTTCTACTGAGACCGAGTATCACTCCGCTGAGATGTATTCCAGTATTGTAGAGGGGTAAGCATAAAGATAAGATTGTTTCTCATGTACCTGAAAGAGAATGAGTACTTGCTAATGCAAATACAAGATTGGAGATTTATAGGTTCATTGATTTACATACTAATTAGTATAATTTTTTGTAGCAAAGCTGGAAAATTCCAACTGCTGAAAAATGGTAAAATTTTCATGGTTTTTAATATGTTTTCTTCCAAATAGCTAAAGTTGTTGCTACTTTAGCTCTTTATTAATGTTTTTGCCATTAATGTGTGATCTGGCCGAATGTAGTTCGTTTCTGCCATCGTGTGTTTCCGCATAGAAAAATGGTTGTTACTGCCAAAAAAAGACTCATAAATGGGGTTGGGAGCCCCATCTGTGTGCAAGTTCAACTGTTCTGGAGAGTTCCAAGAAGTAATTTATTAACTACTCATTTTTGGTTCTTATGCTATCAGCATCAGGGACCTATCTGGTCCGCTTGTCGTGTGTGGGTGTGTATGTGTGTGTGTGTTATGATGCTTAGCTTGTAAACATGATATCTTGAGTATGATACAGTGGATTCATATCATGTGGTACCACTTATAGCCCATGATCCGCAAATGTGCCCTATTGTTTTTGGTGATGATGTCACGTATATTAATGAGTGGGTGGGGCTTAACATAAAAATCTTAAAATGCTTCAATTTCAACAACCACTTGTCCGTTTTGTTTCAAATTTGGTGTAATTATGATGTTAGTAGTGTGTACATATTCATGCATGGCATGGTATTAGAACATTGAATTTCATTAATATGCATAGTGGGCAAAGCTTGTAATTAACCCTTACTCTCCCAAGGTTCCAAAAATAGAATAAGCTATTCCTGAAATTTTTGGAAAGAGGATTTTTTCAGCAATTTATGTTCCATTTGTACCAAAACAAGTTCAACTTTCATGAAAGCTAACATGTTGAACTTTCCAAAAATGTGCATATTTCCGAACTCAAATATGCAAATTAGGTCATTGAATTAGCATATTAGGTCTCCAAACATTCTATCTTTATGACACGCTTGTGCCTTGTGGCTAAATAGCAAAAAAATATGGATAGAATTTCTGAATCGTCCTTGGAAAGACCTTTCATTTGATACTATTCATGGATTTTTAGGAATCAGAAGAACAAAATGACGCAAATATGAAAAATTTGGTACATTTTGACCTAAAAATTATACCCGATTCTGTGAATAATCTATCTAATAGTGTATGGCACTAAATTTTCCAAAAAATGCATTTTTCCTTCTATGATGTCCAAAACTAATAGAATGCAGAAAAACAAGATGTTTACATCATCATTTGCAAAAAATAAATTAAGAAATTATGCAAACGATATGCAAATTAGGTCATTTACCTCATTTATTATGCACGAAAGTGTTTTTTGTTTATTTCTGACCCAATTTCAGCCATTACAAGCTTCACAGCTACTTTTATGTTGATAGACTATGCTGATTATCTATTGAACACTTACTTCTGTTCATTCCACATGGAATTCATAAGAAATGTTTGCGAAAAGGTCCAAATTTGTAAAGTCTTCTGCTATACCTTGTTGCTGCAAATAGAATTTAAAAAAAAAAAAAAAATTGCAACTATATTCATTCAACTTACTTTAGTTTGGTCTTCCCATAAGCAGTTACCGAAGACCTCATGTCGATCCCGGTCAATCTTCACCAGTACTTCCCACAGATGATAGTCTTTATCGGCTGCAGGGATGACCTTCGACCGTTGTATTTCCTGCAGCCGAGCGTTCCGCTCTTCCTCCCTTATTTTTGAAGGCAGCTTTTTCCGCTGCAGTCGGATTTTCTTTGAGTGGTGATGGTGGCGAGACTGCAGCGGAAGGCCTGGAAGAGGGGCCTGGGCTCATCTTCAACGGTCTGTCCCTCTTCCTCTTGGGTTTGGGAGTAGCGGGCGGCACGTCCTCTTCAAGCATACGCATAACATGTTATCGCATAACATGTTATTGTGGTTTCTAGTAGCGGGCGGCTCGTCCTCTTCAAGCATACGCATAACATGTTATCGCATAACATGTTATTGTGGTTTCTAACCTGCCCCACAATTTTGTGGTAATCGTGGGGACAGACTTTTACAGCCGGGAAGCCCGGGGGTATATACAGGGGTCCAAAATGTTTGTTTTATCGATCTAGTCATCACCACAACAGTGGCATAGCCAGGGGGAGGGGAAAAGGATCATGGTCCCAAAAAATGGGGCTCAAAATAATGTACCGGTACTAGGCCTATATACAAGCATTTTCCTCTAAATGGGCCTGGGGCACCCCCAACATATGTATTTTGCCCTAACATGGGACCCCTACTCCACTTTCCCCCATAAAATTGTGATTTCGGCCCCTGAAATAATGGAACTTGGATTTTGTGAAATTGGGAATACACATATTTCAGTAAGCCTAAATTTACAATTTTGCCATTGAGAAATGCATATATTTCAGTCCATTTAGAAATGTTATTATTGGGGTTCAGCTTTCATTTGTTTCATCCGGACTATTATAGAAAGGACCTAAATCCTTTTTTTTATATGTGATTTTAGTGTTCCTTTTACTTGTTTATCGTAACAAGCAAAAAATCCCCGCTAATTTATCATTATAATTCTATAAGCCTTATTTTATTACTACACATTTACAATGTAGTACTTTCGCTATTTTTGGAAGAAAACACTCACCAACTCCGTAATTTGGAACAGATCACCATCCATCTCAGCAGGCTCTATATTCTCCTCTTTCTCAATCTGGTCGAGTTCTGGTACATCTTCTTCATCAGAAGTACCTTCCGACCCCTCTGAGTCATCATTATTCTGAAGAAAACATAGGAGTCGGAAGGCACGTTCGGCGTTGTAACTTGTATCTCGCCATTTTGTGATGTCGAATGTGCGAGGGAAAAAAAAAAAAAAAAAAAAAGACGCAAATTGACGTCATCATCAGAGACCTTTTAGGCAAGTAGAGGGGGTGCATCTCTTATTGTAATAGTTCGTCTGAACGATCTATTTCTCCTCTACCCGTAGAGATTTTAAAAATTCCAATACAATATTTGGTCCTTTTTTTTATGATTTTTTGATCAAAAAAGCTCCAAAATGGCCCAAAATCACAAATTTTGGCATATTTTCTCAAAAAAAACCACAAACATTGACCAAGTACAAGTAAAAATCGTGTAGCAACCAACAATTCAAACTATCTTTATACTTTACCTGAAGAAAAAAATATAGAAAAAATATTCACGTATGACATTCGTCTTTCAAAAAAAAAAAAAAAAAATGTCGTTTTTTAAAAAAATTCACTTTTTTGTAACGATTTTACTCAAAATATTTCAATCTAACCCCCCAACAAAATAACCATATTATGAAAGATCTATTCAATCTGGTTTGAATGAACTTATTTGCAGCTCTATAGGATTTTGGGAAGGTACTCAAAAAAAAATTTGGAAAATGGATCGTTACTGTCACGGTCACCGTGACGCTGGGAGAGTAAGGGTTAAACGATATTTATAGATCTATAAACTGGATTCATTGATATATGTGGAACACAGATAACCCATGGACCATACATGTTGTGTCCTTTTGGTTTTGGTGGTGATGTCATGCATTTCAATGAGTACTATAGGTGGCGCTGGGGCTTCATGAAAAAATCTTCTACTGCTCATAATTTAAATAAATGTCTGTTTTTAATCACATGATATATTTACAGTACCGCCCGCAATAAATTGGTCGTGGCAACGTGAAATATCGTGACCCCACGTTAGTCACGTTAGAAAAAATTGGCAAAACAACATACCCTAAAAGTCTAAGCATGACAATTCACGGTAACCACGTATGCCACGCAACAATGATTTGCATAATCAATATTCATCATGACAGTTGCGTGGCGGTCGTGGCGTCATGAAAAATGATGAAAGGTTAGGTCGAAAATCATAACGTTGGTAATAACTTTAATATTACCGACGACGAGGCGTTGGAGTTTGGCAAGATTTGTTGCATGCAAATACTTTAAACCTTGAGATCAATAGCGTGTGAAATACACAATGGTCCATGTCGTTACTTACCTTTTAACTTGAAGCTTATTTTCATAAACTTTGAAGTATATTATTTTCTTGAGAATTTGTCGTCCTTTTTTTGAATTTTTCTATGAATGTGTCTTTAGTTTTTCTCTGAATATTAATTTCTGGAAAGAATGTTTAGATAACGAGAACACTTTTATTTTATGTAGCCTATTTTCAAACACGGCACACGCAACGGCCGTTAACTTAAACGCTATCACATGATGAATTGCGAGACTGATATATTTGATTTTGCCATGGCGCGGCGGCTTATGGACCATCTTCCTGCATGCTCTAGACAGCATATTCACATAGGCCTACATTATATTTGTTTGTCCTTGTGCCGATGAAAGTGAAAAATAAATTTAAAAAAACTAATTTTCAATAATGATATTAAAGATTTTGGCCCGTGGTTTAAATTTTGAAGGTGACCTACATAGTATTCACGGAAATATAAATTCCTAGCCCGATCTATTTTGAGAGTAACAAAAAGTATGAACTTACTCATTTAGTAGAACTCTAAATTGAAATGCACAACTTTATTCACAATGTAAATCCGAATATTGGTTATTTTGAACTTAAACGTACTTCCATTTTTATGTTCTAGAGCTAAATATAATCCACAATAAGTTACACCTTTTAAATCGAGCTTTTTAAATCCAAGATGAAAAAAAAACATGTCAATGTTTCACGAAGCTGTACAATATTTAAACCTCTGAACTGCTGAAAACAGTAGCCACATATATATTATTTTGAATAACTTTTCTTAAGAAGCGTCGATAGTGATTTGCGCTCACCGTGAACGGTTTGTGAATTGTATGTTCGCACCCTTACTGAATGCAAGTACTCTATGGCAGGAAGTGCCTGGTATTCGAGGGATGCACCTCCCGGATCGAGTTGTCCCCCAAACAAAAGTTCTTGTAGTTGGGCTGTAACTCTTAATGATCACGTGCACATGTAAGAATTTTGTTCTTTAAAGTGCCTGTTTTATCAAAAGCGTATCGTTTTTTATTTACGACCTGGCGTCGAACATCTGGAAACATTCAGTAATGTAGGCCATTTGTTGAAAAATAACCTTTTTCATTGACACCTAGTGTAAGCGTACCACTAAGCACAGCAGGTGGTGGAGTTGGCAGTTGGGGGGGGGGGGAATAACATGCAGCACTTTTTATTGTCGGGAGAGGTGTTATGGCAACGAGGGGCTTCTTATTTAGCCGTTGTGTGTGTGGGGATGGGGGCACACTGCATTTTTATGAAAAATACATAGGGGAAAGACCATCTTCTTATTAGGCTTTCATAAGTTAGTATATGACCTCACCCCAAATTCAATAATATCGCAGTGTTTTTTTTTCTTTCTGTGATTATTTTTTCTTCATATATCAAGCCAGTTTTTAATTTGCAGTAACTCCTTAAGTAAGTCATCTTGGGCCCTACCACTCACCCTTCACCCCCTCCACCTCTCATAGTAGATTAACAATGATTTGTTCACATTCCAACTTTGTCACAAGGAACTTGTGGACGACCGTAACTGACAGGGCAGGGCGTTGGGAAACAGCTTTGGTTGTGAGTAAAACCGGTGATGTTGATTTATTTAATCAAATAGGCCTGAATTTAGGTATTGAATTTATTTCCCATTGGCCCAGTTTCAAACTGCGTCTTTCATTTCTACTTATATATACATTTTGCCAAATGTTATGTGAACCTTTAAACATTCAATGTTGTGAAATAATATATTTGATGTTATTTCAATACCCCCCACTCCTTATCAATCCTACTTAACACATGAAATATTATTATGCGGTAGTGACATACACCGTCTGACGTGAATATAACGGGTACTATTATCCGCAGAGCCTTTGGCTTAGCCGCTATATAATATGGACAAGCTCATTGTTTCCAAACAGATTAAAAACAAAACAAAATTTTACATCACTTTTATTCATATCTTTAAAAACAATTTGGTTTGAGAGGAAAACAAGCGAAACAAAGATGGTTTTAGATGAAAATGAGCTGTCATGAGACACTTATTTTACATACACGCCCAAATAAGTTTACCAGTCCTTGCATGTAAATATGACCATCTACCATGTCTATGGAAATTTGGTGGGAACTCAACATTAATCAGGAATCTGCTGCTTGTGTGTGTTTACGACAAAACATTACAGAAAGCCCAATGCGTACAAACATTCCATTATGAAAGTGGGATGTTGTAAAAGTATTAGGCCTATTCTAAAAGCAAGGGATTTCCGTTAGGTGAATTGTTTATTTTTCTTCAGTTAAATCTTATGCAGATATGATATTTCATACATGTAAATTTATTCCTATTCTCTAACGGGTCTGCAAATCGACGTTGGCCACATTCGGGGATGATTGTGCCCACTTATGTAGTAATAATAGCCTATCACTTTTTACATGATCTCAGACAGATTATTATTTTTTTGTTACGAACGGTGGTGGAGTATTTAACTTTTCCAATTTCCTCCCCCCAGGGATTTTCCCTAATGCTAACATATATATATATATATATATATATCTCACATATGGAAGTCCCCCTCCCTCCCCCAAGCGTGTGTGTGGCATATATTGAAAACAAATCAGAACAAAAAAGTTTCAAAATAAACTTGTCAAGACAAACAGCATACTTTATATATTAAGAAAGTATTCAACCTCCCTCCCCCTCCCAATCTAATTTATATAACCCTCTCTTTTTATCGCTGCAATATTTAGGGGGGTATATTCAATTTCAAATCGTAGAGACTAGAGAAATAGTCTCTGGAGGGTATTTCCCTGAAATTCATTACAAAATATATATTATGTAGCTTGATTCACAAGGTACTAGGTGGTCTTCGAGACGTGATCAGGGTGAGGCTTGCTCAAACCATATCCCTGCACACATCATGGACTTAAAAGAGAACACAATGCTCCAACAAGTTCTGAAGGTCTTCGGGGTGTGATTGGCTTAGCCGGGAACCAGTGGCATTGCATAACGCGTGCGGTAGGTGTGGCTAAGAGTTGTAGATCCATTTATTGGCTAATCAGTGAAAATTCCGATTAACGTTTGACTCCCGTGATAGGTGTCGCAGTAGGCCCAGTGCGGACACAATAGAGGTTACGCCCATACACTAATAGCTTACATTCAACAGAAGTAATGAGACACTGCGGCATTGTTCTAACACATCCCTGGGTCCAAATGTGATTTAAATACTTCAACAACAGTTCACAGAACTTTTCTGCAACTTTGTGGGAACTTGGGGGAGGGAACTTTGGTGAAAGTGTATAATTACTGTCGTCGTATGCTCTGCTTTCTACGGTGTTAGTACATTTTACTTCTCAGTTTACCTGAAGCTGTTTTTTTTATTATTTTTTATTAAATGTTTGTGCATGGGTCATTTTAAAATTTATTTTGTGATATGTCAGTGATATTTTGTTTTGATTATTTCTTAAAAAGTTACGTAGCTCTTTTGTTTGGATTAATATTTGGATTAAACTCACACTACTCTGTAAGTTTTTTTATAGTTTTTTTTCATTGTTCAATTGACTTGAGCCCCTATTAATTATTGTCACATTTATGAAAGAAATTCAAGCCTAATGTTGATGTCAATTTAAATTGAATAATGTGGACAAATATATTTTGTTTTTCAAACTGTTTTGTTTGCAAGAAGAAAAAAAACGGTGAGGCCTATATCTAAATTAAATAAGTAGTGAATGGACGTGTTGGGAACGTCCGCCACATCATGCGGGGTGCTACATTCAAAGGACCACGTGTCTTTAAGCCCAGGCGCGGACTACTTTATTTAACCTTTATATATATTGGGGATGAATCTGAACATTTACTATTAAACGTTTTCAATACCAGAACTTTTAACTCATTCACGAAGAATCTTAAACTCGGAAGATCACTGCAATTGTTATTTATTATTCGGGATAATGTTTTGTTTTTTCTTTATTTGAACATCTGGTATCAGAAGCTCAAGGAATTGGGTTCGGCTGTTAGGACATTGAAATAAAACACAAAATTTTAACAGTGTTATTTCTTACTTTGTACCCTTCTTGGTTTTTATCTCTTTAAGTCACTAGTTCTCTGAAGGAAAACAAAAATCCAAACCCACTCTAGTCGATAGTAGAAACTGATTTTAAATATTTGACGTGAAAGATTAGGTTACAAAGAAGTCTGATCTGTACCGTTTGTGATTTAATATACGCACAGCGAAATGGACTTGCTATATCATTACGTCCGATTTTACTAATGTAAACATACACTTCTGGTACATTTTTGCATTATAATCAAATGGTAGCACAACGAAAGTTGCAGTGCTACAGTGGGTCGATAACTTTTTTTTTCTCGATAAGATTATTAAATGGGTGAATCAAATAAGCATAAACTGACAAAGTCGTTGCCCATTCCGTGATTTTTACACTTGTTTATGTAAATATTTGGCCCGCCACGGTGGTCACGATAGATTCACGATAGAGTTGCATTAATTATCTTCATAATGATCTACTGCTACGGCACAGAATTTAGAACCAAATAGCGGCTATTTGCTGCTGATTTCTAACGTGACTAACGTGGCGTCACGATATTTTATGTTGCCACGACCAATTTATTGCGGGCGGTACTGTATGTTGTTAGCAAGTGGATACATATTCATGATATAAAAATGTTGAATATCATAAATATACATGTGCATAGTAAGGCGGGGCTAAATATGGTTTTGCTGAAAAGAGCTTGTAATTAACACAGTAGCACAAGGACAATACATTGGATACATGTCATATATGGTACACAGATAACCCATTATCTGTTTGTGTGCCCCATTGTTTTTGGTGGTGATGTTATACATATTGCTAAGTGGAAGGAAGGGAAGAATTAATATCAGATTAAAAATAGTTGAACAAGTGATAAATGTATAGCAACCATATGTCTGTTTGCATCTTACTTCCATGTTATTTGTCAGTTATTGTGTACATGCTTATATTGTCAATAGGTTCTATCACTAATATGCATGCCTTAATGTGAACATGCTCCAAAAAACTTGTAAACACATACCATATATGTTATGATCCGTATGTGTGACCTATTGGTTTGGTAGTGATGCCGTGTAGGTGAGGCTTTATGTGAAATTCTTAAAACAGTAATTAATGTGCAACTGTATGCATGTTTTGTATCGTACTTGTAATGTTGTCAACAGGTTCTATTTTATTGATGTGCATGGTTGGCATGGCTTATGAATGTATGTTATTTTGCATATTTCATGAAATGCAATGCTAGTTAGCATAACACTTAAAAATCAGTGTACAATGAAAGAATGCAACGGAACAACTAAACATTTTCGTTTTATGGTTAAGTAGTAAATAAATTACTTATTGGAACTAGTAACTTGATTACTACTTGTTCTTAAGTAGTAATTAAATTACTACTGAAGTCATGTTTATCCCCCCAATTGGTTTTCTAAAATGCCTAAAAATATATTTTGTCGGTATCACCACATCAAAAATGATTTGCAATCTGTTTGAAGCAAGTTAGCTGCATTTTTCACAGAGCATCAGCAGGGGCTTTTCCCCTGGGCCCCTACCAGGGCTTTTCAACTGAACCTTACCAAGGGCCTTTAGACAGGCCTCTGGATCCCACGACGTTTAGGGCTTCAGGAAAATTAAATCATTAGCCATTTTAGCCGCCCAATATATTATTTTGTTCTGCTGCAGTTGATTTCCATACATGGAAGAAAAATGCTCTATCAATCAATCTCCATCGGTTTATGTTAAGAATTCACAATTTGACAAATAGTTTGAATTGAAAAAAGTGTTAGACAAAATTATTCATAGTATGTGACATAGATAGATACACCTGTGTTATGGTATGTGCTTCTGGTCTTCAGTATGAATATGTGAACTCTCTATGCCAATGCTCTTTGTTTGAACATATTTTCAATATATAAAGGCATGAAACACTTGAGGTGCTCTTGGTCCAGTCGGATCACGCTCTTGATCCAGCTGGATCACACTCTTGATCCAGCCGGATCTTGCTCTTAATCCAGTCGGATCTTGCTCTTGATCCAGCCGGATCACGCTCTTGATCCAGCCGGATCACGCTCTTGATCCAGCCGGATCACGCTCTTGATCCAGCCGGATCACGCTCTTGATCCAGCCGGATCACGCTCTTGATCCAGCCGGATCATGCTCTTGATCCAGCCGGATCACGCTCTTGATCCAGCCGGATCACGCTCTTGATCCAGCCGATCACGCTCTTGATCCAGCCGATCACGCTCTTGATCCAGCCGGATCACGCTCTTGATCCAGCCGGATCACGCTCTTGATCCAGCCGGATCACGCTCTTGATCCAGCCGGATCACGCTCTTGATCCAGCCGGATCACGCTCTTGATCCAGCCGGATCACGCTTTTGATCCAGTCGGATCACGCCCTTGATTCAGTCGGATCACGCTCTTGATCCAGTTGGATCACGCTCTTGATCCAGTTGAATCACAAGTCACCATAACAGTAAAATTCATTTCAGTCCCTCCAACTTGTCAACCTTAAAGTAGTTTTATGCTTTTTGGGTATGTTCAAAATATGATGTACTGTAGCAGTGAAGTCATTGCTGAGCAAGAAAACCAGTCTCCACCAAATCCCGAGTATGATCTGGAAAGATGTAGGGTGCCAATGAAAATAAAAAACTGCAATCAAATTGTTGGACTATGTCTCCAGCAATAAAAAAGATAAAAAACTGAATGAATTGTTGGATTAGATCTGTTAAATGCTTTTAAGTGTAATCTTTCATGAAAGGATGATAATGAGATTAACTTTTGAGATAAAAGGTTGTATAACAAATTTGTTTATAACATTGTATGGGAGGAATTGTTTTATAAACCTTGAAGGTTTGAAAGTGTTTTCAAGCTGGAGATTATTGTCTGTTGTGATTTCAACCCCAACAGTGTTCTTGTTAGTTAAAGACTGTTCTGCTCAGAATCGATATCCGTTTTAAGTATCTTCTTAATTGAAATTCTGAATATGTCAATAATTGAACAAGTTTTATCAGTAATCAAGAAACTGATTTGCAGTGATATTCCTAAACAGGGGCATGGTGGGTGGGGGCCACTGGAGTGGAGGAAGGCTAGCGCTTTTTTTTTTGCGACCAACAGGTCCCACGGGGCGAAGCGCTGCGTTTTTAAGTGATTTTGATTGCATAATATTACTCAAATATATACTCAAATCCAGAGTCTAAATTTTCCGTTTCTCGTAATTTTAGTAGTAAAAAATTATTTTAAATTGTATCAGATCTAGGGACGAAGCCCCTGGAAGTTTGAAAGCCCTGCATTTCTTGAGATTTTGAGAGCAGAAAACTGCTTATTAAGCCCTAGTAGGTGCCTCCGTGGTGAAACTGGTAGGTGGGAGGGGGCCAGGGCAAAGCTCCCAGAAGCCTATATGTTTCTTGTGATTTTGATAAAAAAAAATCTCTGAAGATTATGTCAAATCTAGGGCAAAGCCCCTGGAATCTCTGACCCCTCATGATTTTGGTAGCAAAAATTGCTTACAATTGTGTCAAATATATGGGCGGAGCTGCAAGTCGGGGCCCTGGGAGAGAAGCCCCGGAAGCCCTATATGTTTCTCACGCTTTTGGTAGTAGAAAATTGCTTAATATTGTGTCAAATCCAAGGTGAAGCTTAGCGTTGGTTGTCGTGATTCTGGTTGCAGAAAAATTGCTTAAAATCATATCAATTCCACCTTAAAGCTAGCTAAAAGGAATATTTATTTTGGAAAGAATGTTCAAATGTATGTTTGCTTCGACTACAATATGTGTGCTTAGTTTGGGTCCAGGAGTAATTTTCATGTTTTGATGTAAGAATAAAGATTTTAGAGAAAATATTTACTACATTTATTTTGTAAATGACACAAATAGCAGAAGTTGAGAATAAAGTTGATAAAAAACCTTTGTCTACTGCCCCCACCCAGTTCTATCTCCATCATGGTCCCCAATACCACTATATTTCATGTCCATTTGCATTCTAAACACTTCAGCATTGTATACCTTCCAACTGAATTCTTTCAAGGTTGTATCATTGTTTATAGTTTTATTCAGGCTAAGCATTCATTGTTTAAGTTCTATTTAGCTAGAAGATTTACATATCATCATTTTCCTTTCATGCATGAATCAATTTGTTTTGGTTCTCTTTGATACCAGAAACCACTTGATCTGATTCCATTAAAAAGTTAAACTATGTAAGTCTTGACAGATCTCACCATAAAATAGACCCCTCCATTTCCACCCCTCCCCTTTCACCCCTTCCCTGTTCCAATCTGTCCTAAATATTAATCACTTCTTCTTAAGAGATAACAAATCCACACCAAATTTAATCAACATCCAATCACCAGTGATGACAAAGAGACAAACACAGGCGAAAACATAACCTCTGCCAACAAAGAACTGCCGTCCAACTTCATTGGCGGAGGTTATTATCTGGGAGCTGCTATAACATCACCCAGGTGAATTAGACTTATTGCACTGCAGTAACTTTTCAGCACAATGCTGGAATTTTGATAACTTCTACATGGAAAAATATATCAACATTGTTTCATCACCAATTGTTTTTTTTCTTAATTGTCTTTTATCATACAAATCAGCTTCATGATTCATGAGAATATTTCTTAAAAGAAAGTTGTAATGATTGTCAAATCCATACAGAAGGCAAATGTTTGATGTAAGTGATAACTATAAGCACTTTAGCAGAATGAAGATCATGCACAGTGTGTTAGGTTACTACTGTGTACCACAATATTGAAGGT